>VZTF01001855.1:459687-559511 GCA_013397755.1 Cnemophilus loriae | reverse complement strand
CCCGCCCCGCCCCGTGCGCGCGGGCGCTGGCCGCGGTGCTGCACGCGCGGGGCGAGGGGAGCGAGCGCCGAGCGGGGCCCGCGCATGCCCGATGGAGGGCTCGCCGCCGACATGGCCGCGGAGTTCGGAGAGGTGGCGGGTGGTGGTGCGGTCTGCGCGTGTGCCCGCGGTGTCCCCACAGCCCCACACAAGCGTCGCGGCGTCCTCAATGTCCCCACAGCCCCACACAGGCACCTCTGTGCCCGCGGTGTCCCCACAGACCCACACACGCACTGCTGTGCCCGTGGTGTACCCACAGAACCCACTGTCCCTCCGAACCTCCACAACCACACACAGACGCTGCTGTGTCCTCCATGTCCTCATGGACACCGATGTCCTTGCTGTGCCCCTGGTGCCCTCAGAGCCCCACACAGACATTACTGTGTCCCCGCAGCAGCCTCAGCCACACGAATCTCCGCAGACCTGAGGCTCGCAGCATTTGTTTTCCACCAAGCAGCTCTTCTTGCACCTCAGTGCAGCTAACTAAAAGTCTTAATCGAAAAGTGATACTGCTGATAAATATTTCATCCAAGTCACTAATTATTACACGTGTAATGATATCGTGGTGTTCTGCTTTGAAGATTACCTGGAGCAAGCTTAGGACTTCAGGAGCCACTCTGAAGGATGAGTCAGTGAAGACATCATGTGCTCAATGGTTTAATTTTTGGTGATTTTCAGATCTGATTGAGACTTCATTTATGTGTATTTGTGGTCGGTGGGTGTTTTCAAGGTTTGGTTTTCCTACTCAATTAGCAGTGCTTCTTTTTTAAATGTCAAAATACCTGTCACCTGTTAATTCATGTTAATAAATATTTAGAGAGACTAGATAAACATTGGCTCATGGTGATGGGGCTGTGAGAATAGCTTGCGGGAGAGGAGATAGGCACTACTTCTCACGATGTGTTCCAGCATTTTCACGACAGCTGGGCTTTCTGAGCTTCTTGCCTACTTCTAATTAAAAGCTCAGTGTAGCAGATGAGTCTGGAAAAACTTCTGGGTCCTGCATTTCCAAAAGCTATGAGAAGTGGCTGAAAAAAATTGGTGTAGAGAGCAAAAAATGGCTTTCTCCATTTCCGTCAGCCTTATCTGCTAGATCTATGGCATTCTGCACATCACCTTGCCATGGTGTGTGTCCTGCCAGCAATGCGGGAAGACCTGGGGATAACAAACTCCCTGTGGGGAAGAGCAAAATTGTAAAGTTCCCGCAAACAAAGTTTTCCATGCGCTTCTCATTGAAAGGAGCTGGTCCAAGCTGAAGTTAGGAAAAGATTTCTCAGCCCCTCGCAGCCTTTCTCAGTATCATTTCACTTCATGCCTCCCTATTTATTGTCTTCCCAGACAAACAGCTAGAAGTACCGTGATGTCATTGCTGTGATGCAAATAACCCTGCTCGCCCAAGGTGTGCAGTTGTGCTGCCAGTCCCTTGCTAGGGGGACAGGTCATACAGCAGCTGCTAGTGCCATTTGGCCCCTAACATGGCTGATGCAAGGATAACTACCATGAGGGTGATGAGATGTCTCAAAAGTCTCTTCTTCAGCAAAGTTCTCTTGTTTTTTTAGTTGTCTTTTAGTTTTACATTTCTTTCTTTTGACTGATGCCGTTTTTGTATTATCCGTCAGAAAAAAACTCTTGTCCTGGGTCCAATTGTGCCAGCTGTGAATGCAGAAAAAAATCAAATAAATTACATCAGTGCTTATGATGATATTATCTATAGGTGGTCACACCACAGAGGAGAAAACAGAAGTCTTTGGGATTTTCAAGAAAGAAGTGTCATTTATTGTATAGAAGAATGGAAAAAAATCTGTGACATGAGGCTGCAGGTGCTCTCTGTCATAGCTAAGGAGGCAGATGTTCAGAAGCTGTAGCTCTCTGTCTTCCCTCTCCTGGACAACACAGCAATAAAGCTCTCTCAGATGATCAGAGGAAAATTGGACCATTTTTTATGAAAGGTTTTCTTTCTGTGGTGATTGCTCTGATTGTTGAGGTAACTCTGCAGAGGTGGATTCACTAGAGGAAAGCAGCTGAGGATGACAGAAATAACTTTTGCTGGTAGGAACATCACAGACATTGAGTATCTAACTATAATGACAGATTGACTTTTCTGACAGATTGTCAGAAAAGATTCCTTACATTAATTGATACAAAATAGATACATACAACCACCAAAAAAACCCGCATATTCTTTTTTAAGAGCTTTCAGAATTATATTTATCCTTTAGTGGGTGAGATTTGGCTCACTAGAGAACTTTGAACTTGGTTGTGTTTTGAAAGGCCTGACTGAATATCCAGGTATGGTTTTTCTGGAAGTTTTGCTGGTCCAGAGAAGCAGGGACACATCACAGTCAATGTGATTGACACTTTATTTCCTTAATTCACACAGGCATGTTTTTGCAGTGATTGTGTCTGAATGCACAGTTACAACATTCATGCTTTTTACTGAGTAAAGGAAAGAATCTGGTTAAAAATTCTCAGGCCTCTTGCTTTCTGTTTCCAAATGCCATATTTGTCCAGAGAGATGTATGCAGCTTCCTCTAAAACATCCCTCACTTCCAGTTGTTTGCACCTTATTGCAAGGCAGTCTGTCTGTCATCGTGCAGGAAGGGAAGCAGTGGAGTGATCATGAAAATTATGTGTGCCTAACTTCCAGTGGTATTATTTCATGGTGGGTACTTGTGTAATTACCCATCACAAGTGGGTAAATGTAGATAAATAAGAGCATTAGCTAAGTAATTTTTGATGTTATATTGGTTTTTATTGCTGTTTTCTCAGGATGCTAAAACAAAGGCTCTTTGGGTTAAAAGGATGGCTAATGTTGGGTAGTTCATTTTCAAGATGAAACACAGCTGCAAAACCCGTGGTCCTTTCTAGCTTATCACTTTGGAACAGGCTCCAGGAGGTTTTAAAAATCTGCCCCTACATATTTGTTCCCAGCATCATGAGTTAATTGCATCTGCTAAAACACTTTCCAGAATAATTATTAAATGAGATCCAAAGTACCTGCATTACCAGCTCTCTTGCAGGTTCCAGTAAAAGGCAATACTCACCATGTGGGAATACTCCACCTCTGTGCCTGCGCCCGTTTACACCACAAACAAGAAGCAGCAAATACACACACACACCGATCCCTGCTGAAGGCAAAACGCTTCCCATGTCTCATGGCTGGAGCCGCTGCAGCTGCGTGAAGGAGATTCCAGGTGACCTCAGGTATCGAAAACAGAGTTGGATGAAGAATAGTAGAAGTATTTTGTGAAATGTTTCAAATTTGTTTCCATTTGATACAGTGTCAGAGGGAAGAACCTGCTGATATTAGAAAAAATCGCTACTGTAGCATTTGTATCTCACTCCAGTTATTTCCATTAGACAGGGGAAATCAGTGTAGATAATGATTTGTGGAAATTACTGTAAAGAAAAACAGAGCTGAAGCAGAGGCCCTGGCTTTGGGAAGAGAGTTCCTGTGTACGTGGCACTGGGTGCTGTGGCACTGCCTGTGCAAGCAAGCAGGCAGGACCCAAGGCTTGGAAGAAACCCTCAGAAAGAGTGAACTCCACTTAAAGCAGCCATTTGGGAGAGCTTAACAGAATATCTCCCTCAGGGAGGCTCACATTTGCATGAAAACCAAACAAACCCACACTCTTTTTATTAATCCCGGTTAAAGGCCTAAACCAGAATATTTATGAAAGCTGGAAGCAATTAGCACCTTTGTAAAATCTATGTGCACTGATGGCAGGGAGTTGCAGGGATGGTCTAGAAGAAGAAAGAGGGAGTAAGGCTCACCTCTTGTGCTGTTTAGCCTCCCCTGAGATCCCTTGTGGCCATGGAATATGATAGAATCATAGAATCATTAGGGCCGAAAGGACCAACCATTAACCCAACACCACCATGTTCACCACTGAATCATGTCCCCAAGGGATACATCCACACACCTTTTGAACACTTCCAGGGATAGTGATTCCACCACTTCCTTGGGCAGCCTGTTCAAGTGCCTGACCACACTTTCAGTGAAGAAATTTTTCCTTAATATCCGTTATACTCTAAACCTCCCCTGGCGGAACGTGAGGTCGTTTGCAAATCACTTGGACTGAACATGAGATTTGGAAGCAAAGTGAGAGCGCAGACTCTGGTGCTGGGGCACTCACTGCTTCTCCCTGTCAGTTACCCACTGCACCCACTAGCTCCTATCCCTATTCCAGCTGGGATGGTGCTGTTTTAATGAGCCTGCAATGATTTGCCTTATATGTGCAGTATGCTGGGTATGGATCAGAAAACACCTCTGGAGGGTGTGCAGAGACCCCAGCTAGGATTCACCCTCACTTTGAGACTGACTGCAGAGCAGCTCCTGATTTTTGACAAGGCTGCCCAGTGCCAGCCCCCCAGCAATCACACGTTGCCTGCTGGCTGCTACTCTTGGTGTTTATAGGAGTCCAGCATCAGAGATAATTTATTCTTCTGGCTGTTACCTACTGCAAATCCGGCCCTTTGGCAACATGCCATCAAAACGTGAAATAAGTTTTTGCTCGGCTGTACCTCTTGCTTTAGAAAAGCAATTTTGCAATACAATTTGGAGTTTTGTACAGTATCAGGTGAAAATGAAAGGGAAAAAAGAGGAAAAATAGGTAGCAAAGACTCTACTTAAAAGTATCTTACAACTCATAAAGATGAGAAATTTCAGCAGCAACTGAAAGAGGAAGCAGAGGAGCTGCTGAGGACCAGCCTGTCTTAGGCTGTGCAACAGGTAGTGCCAAGTAAATGGTACCTTCTCCTGAGGACTTTCTGCCATGTCTTTGGGCACATGCTGTGAGAGGCTAGACAGTTTGCACCTTCCAACAGGGCAGTTTAAAGAACTGGATAATGGGAGCGTGTGAGTGGGCAAGTTCAACCGGTACATGCTTTGATTGAGGCATGAATAGAGTCTGGCTGCAGAGTGCCACTGGAAAACACTGCCTCTTGGTAATAACACTCATTTACAGACTAGAAATAGAAATCCTGGTGTGTCCTAGGCTCCATTTGTTTCACTGTTTCCTAAAATAACAGAGGAAACAATCCTTGTTTCTTGGTAACAGCGTTATATAGATTTCTGTGTCTCCCAAACAGAGTGGCTTAAACTGGAGCTCTTTTCACCTGTTCACTCACGCTCAGCTAATATTTACATTGGGATCTTGGCTGCACCAGGGCTGTGACAGGAGCAAAGCAGGGGCCAGCCGGAGCTGCTGGCCTTACTTAATCCTTGACATCAGGGAAGTGTGGGATGGGGAAGGGAGGCACCACAAGACACCTAGCCGCTGCAGCTGCAGATGGTGCAAGAGTTGGGGTGCCACTGCTTCAGTTCAGCATTTCTCTTATCAGTGGTCAGCCTGCTCCTTGCCCTGCACCAGAGCATTTACAGCCCTGAAATATCAAGGGTGAGCAAGTTTCCTTTCTTCAGCAAACTGCCACCTGAAAGGGAAACTTCCAGCCAGCTGAGGGTCAGTCTCTCACAGTGGGACCAGTTGTCTGTGTCCTGTGCAGTGGTAGCTGCCCACTGGGGACTGGCAGAGCATAGGAGAGATGGAGTTCCCCTCTCTACCTGCACTGCTGGGAAACTGCAGTTTGCAATAAGATCACCTCCTAATCTATTTCTGGATAGTGTGTTTGAAGGTGCTTTGAAAAGGCTTTTCAGTCCCTTGAAAAAGTCTGTTGAGCCGTCATTTTCTCTCTCTTCTCCCTCTTTTGCAGGTGCTGGGTTTTGCTCTCCAGACCTGATTAGCATCTGCAGGAAAATGAGACCTCCCACAGCAGCCAGGTTCTGGAGTCAGAAATAGCCCTGTGTGCTGAGGTAGGAGTGCTTATTCCACCCTGTGACTGGATTTAGATACGCCATAGCTGCAGCTGTGTGGGGGGTGCTGTTGGCTGGGTTTGAAGCAGCCCTGGCCTCCACAGGCAACGTTGCTGCCTCTCAGCCCTCTGCCTCCGCAGTCCTTCTTCGGCTTTGGTGCCTCGTGTGCCTGGAGGCTGATGCTCATGATGATCCACCTGCTGAGTTTCTTCCAGAGGCACCTATTACTGCTCAGGGGCACTGCAAGAGCAAATACTGCAGGGACAGAAGGCGAAATGTACTATAAGAGGCCTGTCAGGGCAGGGACAGAGGGGAAGAGGTTGAATCGCCTTCTTTGATAACATGAAGCAGGAGATAGGGAAATCTGATAGTGATAGGAAACATACTACATGCGCTGTGCCCCCTGCTCTCCTCCACGGGCCTGGGCAGATCCTGCTTGCCATCGAGGATGCACTTGGTCCTGACGCTGCTTCTGGTCTTTTCAGCTTCCTCCTAGGGTTTATTATACCAGGTGTGAAAATAATTAACAGCAAATTAACCTGACCCAGCAGGCTCTGAAAGAGACCAGACTCGCTCAATATCTGCAGGTACTCAGCAAAATCCACAAGTGAGCTGTTTATCTTCACTTTCTGGCCAGACTGGCAGCATCACATCCGTGTCAGGTTCAGCACCGAAATTCTTTTCCAAGCCCGACTGAGAGGATTGTAACAATATTTTGCTGCCCAATCAGCACTGGCTCCCAGCTTTTGAGCCGTCTATAATTAAAAATGACTGAGTCTTATTGCAGATAGGAGGACCATGGGCAATTTATCAAATGCACCCTATTCCGCTTACCCAGAGCCTGGAAATAATTGCAGCTGATCTATTCCAGCATGCACAGGACTTCTACAAAACCTGGGCTGGATTGCTACTGCCAGTCAGTGCCTGATTGCCATCCCTGGGGTCACTGCAACTCAAGGTGAATCTATTTACTTATTTTTAAGTTTTTTGTGGTAGTTTTTCAACTAGTCCTCATATTTCAGGAAAGTATCTAGAGAATGGAGGAATTGATTTGTAGCAATTATACTCTAGCTGTGTGATTGCTTCTCTGGATGTACAGTACTCCCACTGCTAAGGAAATAACTCTGAATTTCTACTAGGCTTTGAAGTATCTTTGCTTTGGAAGAGCTGATTTTACTGGTCTTCAACACATCACTAAAGACTTACAGCTAGTGCTTTTTTCTTGGTAATTATGAACCCTTGAATTTCCTTTCGCATGAGCCACTTGAAGAGGTTTACAGAAGTGACTAGATGGGCTTCCTCTGTGGCCATGAATCTCTTTTTATTAAACAGCCCAATCGTGATGAATGCCTCAGAGTCACCATTTTAAAATAAATGCATTATCAGTACTGCAAAATCTATGTGAATTAATATGTAATATCAGTAAGTAGGACGCTTGAGCAGTATTTTAGGCACAGAATAAATATTTAATGATTTCTGTTCCAAATTTAGTGTGAAAGTGATTTAAATGCACAGCATGCTCCCTGCTTACATATCAACACTTTGACACAAATACCAGCCGGCTGTTCATTGCTTGCTGGTGACACTGCTCAGGTGTGGCCAAGTGTCCTCACTGGTGGAACGGCTGTGGCTCACAGTACTTTGAAATTCCTCTGCTATTGATTCAGCAAAAGACTGGCTCAGACTTGATGCTGGTAAGCTGACTTGATGCTGTTCATAAGGACTTTGCTGCTGCCATCCAGATAGGATGAAATAACATCCAGCCCATTGCATGCATCCAGAAGCTTGGCCAGGGCTGGCAGGAACAAATGAGTTTGCAGAGGTAGGGATTGGGGGCTTTACTCAAACTGAAAACTCACAGACCTAGAAAGGGGCTGTTTCTCCTATGATTATTTTGGAAATGATGGTGATCATCTTGACACTCAAAGACCCATTGGAAAGAGAACTCTTGTGTCCCTTCCTGAGCTGTTCAGGAATTGCTGGATTTGGCTGACTTTTATCCATGAAATTTCTCTGGCCACTCCAAAGGATCATTTTTTAATTACTCACATGGACAATGTCACTGTCAGGCTCCCTGGGAAATTCTTGATGGGTTCCCCTGGGAAACTTTTAGACTCCCACAAATTCAGAGAGATTGAAGGCTGCTTTTAACCAATCCATCACCAATTTTGAGGGGGAAAAAAAAAAAAAACTTCATCTGGATGCCACAAATAAAAATAAAGAAACTCAATTTCATGCCTTTTGCTGGGAATCCCCTGCTATTGCAATGTCTCCACTACACAAACGTTGTTATAGGTGAGTTAGAAGCACAGCACCAGAGCACTACAGTGTAAGCCTGAAGAGGCCTGTACTTGTGGTTTCATCATGCGGGCTGCTGCACTCAGGAGAACTGGGATGACTTTGGAAAGTCAGTGAAGAGCAATGTTTGACTTTTTCATCTTCTTCTGTCATAAGCAGCCAGCTTGGATGAGGGGCTCACTCAGGGGTCCGACTGAAGCCCCAGGCACAGCTCTGCTGCCAACCTCACCCTTCCCGCTACAGGTTCTACCTTCTCACACAAAGCAAACCACAAAACTCTGTCATATAAAGTCCCCCTTTGCAACCACCTTCCCTGATTTGGGATATTTTCACTCAACTGAGACACAGCTGGCCCAGTCTTATGGAGAAATACAGCCCAAATACAGCCCTGGTAAACTTACAGACTGATAAAGCTCTCAAACTTCGCACAGTGAAAATGATTTTCCTCAGCAGCAAGAGGTCTGGGGCTGTGCTCACACTGCACATTTTACAAGCTGGTAAAGCAACTGCTGGTTGAATTTGTCCCTTAAAAGCATATTAATGCCTCTTCACACCATGAATGCCTCCTCTAATAGTTTAATTCCACTTTGATTCTCTAATTTACTGATGGGAAAGGTGCTGAGTTGCACAGATTTCAGCCTTCTAAGTAATTTGACATCTCTGTACATGATATCACACAGCAGCAGCAACAGAAGAGGAAGATTTGATGTAGGTTATAAAAGCATTGGTTTGGATCCCTTCCAAGCATCTATGCAGCATTTGCATTTCCCATTATTCCCCAAGTATTTTTGTGGCTAGCAGTATCTTAGATGCAAAATTTTCTCCTTCTCTAAGAAATGTGATCCTGTAGTGATATCAAGCACTGTATAAATACATATACACAAACAAATTAATATCTCTAAATGTAAGTGGTGGTTAAGTGGATGATAACGACAGTAAAATTGCTACAGAACTGCCTTAGTGCCTATTACTAAAAAATATTCTGTTCTTTGTAATGATCCTAGGACACTATTACTCGTAAATAAATTATAAAAATGGTCAGATCACTTATTAAAAATATTTCTCCTGTATCGTGGTTTCTGTGATTCACAGGAACATCTTACTGCCTTGGTCTTGAGCGGTGCTCTGAAATGAATGTTGTTTGCCAAGATATTGCACAGAACAGAAAAGATCCTGTCGAACAGCAAATCAACCTGCAACAGGTAGTGTCAGAAAATGTAATTTTTTAGATTGCAAACTTGCTGAGCTGCTTCCACCACCGCCCTCAGCCGGAGCATGGCTTGTCCTATAGAAAAACTCTGTTTCAGCAGATGGTTTGCAGCAGCTGGTCTGTGATACCAGCAAAGCCCTGGTATGGGACAGAAGCTGCTCTGTTCTCCCAGGTCTAATGCATGTCTCCCCATCTGGCATTGCCTCGAGGGCTGCACGTGCTCTGGGTACAAGGGCATCCCAGCTTACAGCCACAGAGATGCTGAGTTTCCAGGACACCCACCAGCTCCCCATCAGCCTTGGTGTGAGCTTCTCTGCCTAGACCCTCTTTATCCTGTGTATATCAATCAATCAATTAATCAATCACATCTTTAGGACAAGTCCTAAACTTGCAGTTTCGCAGGCCCAGGCTTTATTTCTCTGACAGGATTGTGTGATCAAAACAGAGACTTCTAAACAGGACATTTTGAAGCACAGGGCTGAAACTCTGAACACTCATTGCTTTATTAGTCTTGCTGTATAATCTCCAGCAAGCTGATTTACTGCAAGACATTTTACTGTCTGTAGAGCAGAGGGACCAAGTCTGTGTGCCTCTCTTGCAGCTTTTTGGATCAAAGAAAACATCTCCAGTAGGCCACATGCCACTATGGTGAGATGGCAGAGTAAGGATGAACAAGGTAATGTGGTCACTGGATAGGCAGCCTGACTCTGGCAGAGCCAGCAGGACTGAATCTACTGGGGAGTTCAGGTCCTCCAGGGCCCCTCAGGTGACTTCCAACTAGGCTCTAGAGGGACCTGATGGGGACCTGATACAGGTTTGTGATCTTGGGCATTGTGCTGTACACACACCATGCTGTCTGTGCTTGGTGCTGTCTGTGCACCATGCTGAACACGCACCACGATTTATGTGTACCATGATGATATGTGCATCGTGCTGGCTGCACTCTGTGTACATACTGTCGTATGTACACTGAGGTGTACATGCCCAGTGCTGCGTGTTCACCGTGTCATACACCCCCGTGCTGTACGTGTGCTGTGCTGGCCATGCACTGTGCTGCCCGTGCCATGTCTGCTACATGCGTGGCAGCCTCTGCTGGGTGCCCAGGCAGCATGTGGAAGGCCAGCAAACCTCTGTGAATACTTGTGGAATCATGGCTACCAAAAACACAATGTGAAAACCACGAGCAACAGCTCATGCTGAGGAGGACCAGCCACACGACAGTTAGAACTACTGCTGAGGGCAGGTTGGTGTTCTACAATGATTACGCGGAGATGGAAATAACTATGAAGCCAAATAACTCTAGCGGTGTTTGCAATGAGAATGAAAGAGACAATTCGCTCCCTGGACTCATCCAGATTTCCAAACACATCTTCAGATGGGAAGACAGCCAAAGTATTCCCCTCAGGGAGGCAAGCAGTGGCAGAGGGGAGAAGAAAAGCAACACTGCTCACTAGATTTCAAACAGCTGGAAAAAGGCTAATATCAGTTAAACCCTGTAGCTTGCAGCACAGTGGGAAGTAAAGAACTCTTCACTGGGAGTAACTATAACTACAAAAATCTGCCTGCTAACTCCCCAGTTATCACAAGAACCAGCAGTTTTATCACCCAGACAAGCCGTTCCTGAGCAGGCTTTGTGCTGTGCCTTTTCCTTGGAGGATCCCGCTGCTATTCCATGTGGTCCTGTCAGTGCACAAAGGTGTCTGTGGCCACAGACAGTAAGGACAAACCCCAGAGCCTCCTCCACCATTATGCAGAAGCTTGAACATGCTCCTGCGTGGTCAGAAATACGGGGGGGGACACGCCTCCCTGCAGAGAGGGAGGAAGATGCCCAACCTGCTCTGCTGCGCAGTGACACTACCCGAGCTGAAATCAAAGGACACAATCAAGTGTTTTTTTACCCACAGGTGATGAGAATGGATTTTTGAGGCTGACTGCAGCCTCCAAAACTGAATCTCACTCAGTAATTCCTGATTGAACATGCCTGCACTTCAGCAGTGCCTTAGTTCAGGATCCCCAGTCCTTTTGAAATACCCTGCAGAGTGGGGGACCTGGTGTATCTACACAGCTTGCTTTATTAAACATTTTGTGCTGTCTTTTTAGCCTTCGGCTCCCATTTCATTGTGCCATTTTCTGCTAGGTGACAGCATCATATACTTCCCCTGCATTGACTTGTGCAGAGTCTGGTCAAGCCACTTCTTAAGAGGCAATAAATTTTACTGAAGAACCAAAAATGCCAAGCTCAGAGTTGTCATCAAATTCTTGCCTGACTTCTTGCACTGTTTTACGGAAAGCTCTACAGCAGTGCAAAGACACTTTTCTTTTCTATAATATTTCCTACATATTAAATAGCATGTTTCTCTTTCTAAAAATGTCCAAACCAATAAATGTGTCATGTTTATTTCTTGCCTTCTTACTGTCCTTCATCTGTTAAGTGTTACAGTTGTAGATGAGAGAGACAGAAATCTCTCACAGGGCCACTTTCCTTAATGTTTGCTGCCCTTTTGCCCTCTGAAATACAAAGTGGAGGACTAGGTAAATACTGCTGCAGTTGATGAAGCCCTCTGAGGGCATATGTCACAGCATCCATAATTGGATTGTCTCTTACTGCCTGATTTCACATGGTAATTCATGGCTGAGGAGCTGCTGCTCCTAGTCTCCTCAACAGAGCATTGTCCCTGCACTATGGAGGGCAGGGAGTAGCACGCTTCCTGGGAAGCCCTTCTCAGAAAAACTGCCACATGGAGGGTGTTTTTTGAAGGAAGGTGTTTTTTAAATGTTCTCTGCTTGCCCATAAAACCCCCCCACATGCAGCTGGCTCAGATGCCCGGGACTGGACGCAGGACAATGTTTGAAATGGCAATGTGGCACTTGACTGGTCGTGAAAACAGCTGAGACCACAAACATTTCTGAGACCCAAAGGCACAAAAAAAAGCACAATTGCTGCTGCCTGTGCTTTACAGCACGGGGACTTTGGCAAGTCTCTTTGAACAGACACATTTACCCCATCTCTAAGAGTAAGCAAGGGACACAGTAATCAAGGTATGAGCCAATCTCTGAAAATACAAATACAATGTATATTCTTCAAAGATCTGCCATTACTCTTCGTTTTTCGCCTTTAAGAAAAAATCCAAGCCTTTTCTATTTTAACAAAAAAATTGCTAGATTGCAGCCCTTTAGAGATTTCATTAGTGCTCTTGGTGCTGAAAAGCTTTGGGTAATTAACTTAGGAAAAAATGGTACTAAAAAGGGCATAAGATACAAGTTCAATAATGCCATGCAGATAATGAATCTTCCTCTAATGATATAGGGCATTTGTCCAATATTTTCCAAGCATTTTGAAATCTAATTTAATCTGACAAGGATGAATATGAGTAAATAAAACATGAAATTTACTGAGTGGTTGCCAGTCGTACAAACACTCCCCTGCTCATAGCATCGTGTCTTGGTCATTTCACCGACTTCAGCAGATCCTTGAGTTCTTTAATGGGTTGCACAGACTCGGTGTCCCACTGCCTCGGTGATGGTGGGGCAGAAGAGGACAGGACCGCTGAAGCATTGACCTTTACTTTCCCTTTAATTTCTGCCTTATTCTATAACACTCTGATATTTGAAGTTATGCATTTGAATGTGTGGTGTGTTGTTAACGTACTGCACTGCAAACTTTAAAATCTGGAGGTCTGGGAATTTGCAGGCAGTACAGGAGGCAAGGCTGTAGGCTGTTTTGGGGCAATAAAGCAGAGCAGAAGATCCTCAAGCTCTGCTGCTTCAAGGTCTCCAGCCCATGTGGCCACTGTGGTAAAGCTGCAGTGACGCCCGTCTTGGAACACGGTCTGTTTCAGGGCAGGGAAGTGGTGGAGCAAGCAGGAGACAGGAGTCTGCAAAAAGAGAAAGAGTGAAAGGGCTGATGGGCCATGGTATTCCTGTGAGATCTGCTGCAAGCACCCTTCAAGCCATCTATCACCAAAACTGCAGGTTCCTTACAAACAAGAACCATCTTTTGCAGAGATAGCAGCACAACGGGCTTTTTCAGGCTATGGTCAATCCCCTTTTTTGGCAGGTACCTTCAAGGTGCCTGATAGTTCCTGCCTTAGCAGTCTGTATTTGTCTTCTCAGCCCTGAAAGGATCCCATGCAATAAATGGAGATGTTTATAATAATGTCTCCAATGTCAGGGGAGATGTAATGGACCCAAAAGAACTGAATTTCCCTTGCTTCTGTGTTGTTCTAAGATAATTTATCCTAACATTTCTCCTAACCATAAAGCATGTCCTGTATTGCATCCATAGCTTGAGGTACCTAGGGAGAAATATCAATGGAAGAAACTGTCAAACTGCAAGGTAAGATCCTTTTATGTTTGACTTCGGCAGTGAATCTTTAAATTTTTGGACTGCAGCCATGCTGACATTTACTTCCATGGGAATTCTCCAATAAAACAGAGTATCTGATATTAATGTGATTGACCTGCTGGCCTTGCTGAAACTGCAGGGAAGTAAGTGTGCATTTAATCAATTTTGCTGTGCATGTAGAGGTCATCATTGTGAATGGTGTCCTGGAGATGCTGTTCAGTTACTTGCTCTCTGTAGAGAGAGCAAAGGAGATTTTGGATCCTGATATCATCTAGAGAATGCAAATGTCCAACAAATGCCTTCCTCTAAGAGCCTGTTGGGAAGAACCTTGATGCTGCAGATGCACAGAGTGCCATGTGCTTTGGAAATGTGGCTTTTCCCTGCTCCCTGGGTACTGTGAGCATCCTGTCACCTGGCAGTGGGTCACTGCAGAGAACATGCTCAAAACTGCTGAGTGCAAACTATGGGCTGCCGTATGAAAGGTTTTGGAGTAAAAGGAGAAAAGCAGAATTCCTGAGAAGCTCAGTGGTTGGGAAATGCATGGACTGGTGTACAAGATGAGGAATATGCTAGCAAGGCTTTGCTCTAACAGAATTTTTTTTTTTTGTTATTTAAATTAAACTTAACCCAGATTCTGGTTTTGAGTTGGTTTGGTTTTTTTTTTTCCTTAAATGAATAAGTGACTTTCTATAATAATTTTGATGTGAGCAGTCAGAGTTGACACTTGTGATTTAGTTGTATTTTATCTGATAGCAACCTGATCTGATGGCTAACTGGGTAAATTAAGCCCACCATAAAGAGCCTATGTTTGTTTAAGTGGCACTATTTTTTGTCTTATTTGAACTGTAAATTCCTAGCACAAGGGCTACTTTTCAACTTTGTATTTATACAAAGCTGCACACAAGAGTATTACCAGAAAATAATTACAACCTGGTGACATAAATAAGTGGAGAACTAATTATTTGGCTCCCATGTGGAACAAGCAGTTATCCAAGTGGGTAGTCGTATGCTGGAGGACTAAAATTTCTCAGGAATGTAACATGTTATTCTCCATTCATTTACAACCCAGTGTGCTGTTTTTTAAGATTCAGACTGTGCAGTGTGAACGAAACTGATACAATTTGTTTTAAATGATCTGAGCAAAATGCAAAGAAAGGTATCTTCATCAGAGAGGAGGGTGCTGCCTTCATGGCTTGCTGGCCTTTGTCTTCTGCTGAAGTCCCCATGAGAGTGTGCAACCAATTCACATGCTATCCAGATGAGCTGAATTTTGCATTGGGAGCTCTTTGTTTGAGAAATTCACAGAAAAAACAGAATGCCTGTATTTGAGACGGTGGTTAAAAAGAGAGTTTTCTCAAGTCTGGCACTGTGTGATTAGTACAAGTCTCTGGAGTCCGGCTGAGAAGTGAGAGAGGTGCCATCCCAGAGAGAAGATGTTCAGGACAACAGATGCCAGCCCTGGCACACACACCCAGTCCCAGACCTGCAACCCAGGTGACCTGGGAAAGGCAGCAGCCCCAGGGTAGCCATCCAACACACTCTGTGTCCTGCCAGCTTTCCTTACTCGTCTCACCAATTTCTTGGTGGAGTCACCATGGAGGTGAACACTTCCTGAAAGAAAACAACATGCCACAATCACTTGCATCAAGAGTTTCCTGTCAACCTTTTTTCCTCTTTCAAAATTCTGCCACCGTGAATATCACATGGCTCTGACTGCAGAAGCTGGGCCAGACTCATATCCTTGAAGATGGCCATAGGATGGCCTCTGATTATCTAGGTCTGTTACCTAAAGGGAGAAACAGAAATAATCAAGAAAAATGTGCTGCCCATCCAGCAGAAAATGCTCATCAACTGACAAAATAATCCCATGTAGAAAAGCCAAAATCAGAAATCTCTGAATCAATTATCCCAGCAATGAGAAACTGTTTGCAGTTTTGGGACATCCTCTTTTGAGGAATAAGCTGCTGCTCATGTGAATGCACTTTTTCTCCCAGCCCAGCAAATGTGTGCAGCTCAGGGTACTCCTCTATGGAAGTGAAAGTGAGAAAGTGCCTAGGAAAGGCTGCCCGAACTCAGCTATTTCTGTGCACCTATCAGCAACCCGAAGCTCTAGAGTTTATTTCAGCTAATGCAAAAATGAGATACTATTTGCTCTCAGTAGAGAGGAATTAACTGAAGAGCAGAGATGTAGCCGTTCCTCCAGATCAACAGTTGATCATTACTCGTGGAACGAGGGAAAACAATCTCTTTCACATATCCATTTGGTACTTTGAAAACGTCAGATTCCCAATGCAAAACAATTATACACCAGGGCAAACTTTGAAACAGAACTCAGAAGACACACAAATATATTTTTAGGCTACTGCAGCCAAAGCCTTGGAGAGCCTTGGTCCCTCTGCTGGCAAAGGATACCTGAGATGGTTACAGAAATTTAATGTCTCAGAGAAACAATGAAAAGAGCAATGTTTGCATCCAAATGGAAAACAAACAGAAAAAGGGAATGTTGCAATTACTGTAATTTGGATATTAGAAACTGGAAAAATTAGATAAGCAAAGGAAAAGAATACAAGAAACAGGCTACAGTAATAGAGAAAAGAGCAGTAAGGAAGTCTTTAAAATGTATTAGGGATGAGGGTAAACCAAACAATGTCTTTGGACTATTACCATATTGAAATTATAGCAATGACAACAATTATGCAGAAGGGCAAATATTTTTAATGAACAGATACTCCTGTTCTGAATTTGGGAGAAAAACAACCATAAATGATGCATTCCCACCAGATGATAACAACAATTTGCATAACAGCAGAAGTTCAGGGGATAGTAAGCAACAGTTACAATAGCTCAGCATCTTCGAATCAGCAGTGTAAATAATTTGCAAAAAGTGTTTTAAGGAGAACTTACTGTTTTTTTCTGGCCTGCTAATTCTGGTTTTGCAGTGATCATGGAGTACTGGCAAAATTACAACAGGAGAAGAAAAGATGCTATTTAAGGGAAAGTTGAATGGTTTGGATGCCTGCTGAGTTCTGATCCTGTGGAGATAATGGATCCCAGACAATGAGAAACAACTGCAGAAATTAAAAAATAGGAAGGGATAATATCATTAATGCCCATGAGGAAGAGATCTTCTAAAACTGACTAGATTTTTTTTTATAATGAGATTACATTTTTGCTTAATTAAGGGAATAATGTTGATTTAAGCTTCTGTTAAATATTTGACTTGGTATTCCACAATGTAATGTTCAAGAAGCCAGTTCAGTACAAAATCAACACAGCACACAAAGTGAATCAAATATGAGCTAAACAATTACCTCTTCAAGACCACCTGATGTGGGTATGTTTCAAGTGGAATCTCCACAGAAATCACTGCTTGGTCTCAAGGCAGGTTGTTTTACTGGTACCTGGAAAAAACTACATGAAATCTCATCAGGTCTGGTTGGCCACTGACCCGTGCTGGGGCAAGAAGTGAGCAGTGGAAAGAAGTCCCTGATGTAGGGGCAGTGTCCTGCTTAGCCAAACGGGATGAAACGACACACATTTTCTTTTAGTTATAGTTAATGTCAGTGCTGAAAGGGATGGGGCACTCGTGCTCGGCAAGAATGAGGATGTGGTGGAGCTGTGCCCAGAAGACCAGCTTCTGAGAGAGAGATCTGAGTCTGAGGAGGGGTAATTAGGTATAAAATGGCTAAAGGGCTAATGCAGTGGAGCCTGAGACAATTGTTTCTGAAATACTGTGCAGTGCGAGGCTGCTGGCTGCAGCAGCATGCTCCTAAGTGCTGAAGTGGATCCACTGACAGGGGAAATGTTTTCATCAGGCTTTGCACTGGAAAACAGCATCTTTTATTAGAGGGATGGCACAGCTTGAGACTGCAGCCACTACTATCAGATAGGATTCTGTCTATTGAACCAAGACCTCTATTTTATTCCAACATCAAGCTCAATGGTTTTCTTTTTTAGCAGTTACTTCTTTCAACAAAACCAGTGTCTCATCTCTTGGAAAGGGCTTAGTTTAGTGTAGACAGATTCTTCTGTCTTTCCTCTTCCTCTGTGTTTCACAGAGTAGTTTCCTCTCTTCCATGATCAACTGCTGAAGTACCTCATCATGCATCACTTAATAGCTGGCACATGTAATGATTCTTCATTTAGCTTCCATACAGTAATGATGGATTTTTGGTTCTTAGTAGGTGATGATGGCTGAAGTGTTTTAGGATACATTTCCCTCCGAGCAGCTCTCGTGCTGGGTGCCAGCACAGAGCCAGGCAGTGAGGGGACAAGACCCATGCAGAGGTGACACCCTCACTGTCTTGGAGTATACACATGGTGTTTGGCAAAGGCAGGTCTAAGCTGGTGCATCTGCCAGGGGGAGGATGGAGGAGAAAATGGGCAATAAGAGCCATTATTAATCACTTGTGGGCTGACTGATTATATGGCATTAATAAGGAAGGAGTAACGAAAAACTGCATGGACCCAGCTGCTGATGCTCTTACCTTGCTGGGGAATTGCTGTGCTCCCTGCATAGCAAGGCACGGGTGGTCATGGGGAGCAGGGACAGTGTCCCCATGGGACACACCAAGCCTCTGCACCCCAGAACCAGCTGGAACTGCCACCATTCCCTCCAAAAAAAAAAAACAAAAAACAAAAAAAACAAAACAAAAAAGAAACCAAACAAACAAAAAAAAACCCCACCCCTGGCTAAAAGGCATTTCAATAGGTTCATGCCATCCCATGCAGGGTTCCCTGGAGAGTCCTCTGATGGCACATCTTTTCCTGGTCGCAGCCTGGGGACACTGCAGGACACACAGGCTCAAAGTCATGTATTCATGTAATTAAGGCTGTGCCAGAGGCAACCAAGGGTGCTGAGCTCCCAAAGTGAAAATCTCCCCAGAGAGATGAATAATGGTCTTTGGAATTTTAATTCCCCGCCCCCAGCTGGACAGAACAGAGAGATCAGAGCCTAAAAGTAGTGAATTTCTAAGCAGCAGATTTACCTATGACAAGAAGAGCTGCAAAACTATGATGGTTATTTTGACTGAAGATGGAAGTGTTCCATTGCTCAGCCACATGGGAGGCCACAAACTTGTGATGTAAACAGTTCCTTTAGAAAGAAGGAAAACCTAAATATTTGATACTGTTTCTTGGAAGTAATGATCAGATACTTTATTTATATTTTTTAAAGATGCTAAATTATTCATTTTGTGACTGAATTATCTATTTTATTTAAAATAGTCTGGAAAAACAAATGTAAAACAAATGACTTAACAGATATCCCCAAAAGCTTTCCAGCACAGCTATTATTTCCCATCCTATTTCCAAGGAAAAGTCCATTTAAAGTTTCTATTTATTCAGACAGCTTTATCTGAGCATGTGAAGCGTTTCTTAGTTTCATCTGTCAGTTGCCGCCACTGAAATCAAAGGCTTTACCAGGGGGCCAAACCTGTTGTGCTGCTCTGTTACATATTAGTCATCCCTAACTCTCCTCCAGCAGCTGAAGATCACAGTGATTTGTCCCCGGTGGAGGCAGCGCTGTGCTGCTCCTCCCACGCCTTGCCAAAAGGCTATTTCCTTTTGATGAGATATTAGCTGAAAGCAGCTTGTCTGCAGGCTCCTCCCGAACACCACCCTCGCTGTGCTAAGGAAGCAGGAGCTTGTGGGGGAGCACACAGCTCCCCAGGGACCGGGGAGAGAACCTGGCTGTTCACCTTCAGACCAGCCCAGGAGCCTGATATGCACAGTGGGGTGTCTCAGATGGAGTCCCAGCTCTCACAGAGGGGGTGTCTGGTACATAAGTAATAAGAAATATATACAGTTCCCAGCTCAGTGCACTGGCCAATCTCTTGAGGTGCTCCTCTCAAACTAACTTCTGCTTTAGATGCCTGCATCTAAGATTTAGTGTGGTTAGGAGTGTGTGAAGATACATATTTTCTGGCAATACTTGTGCATTATTAAGTTTTCTCAAAGTTGCTCCTTTTTTATTTTAACAATTTGGATGAAGACTTGTTCTTAGAATGATGTGGTTTTTTCCTAGTGGGCTGAAGAATTTACGTCTCTGCTGTGTTTGTTGCACTGCAAGGGAAAATACGAATGCAAAAAATAAACACACAAAATGGATTTTGAACCCACATTTTCGGAGTGATTCAAAGTAATTGCAGCACTACAGATTTTCAAGAGTGCTTTGGGTTTCTGGGCTTGCACAGTTTAGAGCAATTTAAAATTAATGGAGTACTTAAAGTTTTTAAGAGCACTTCAATTTGCAAGTGATCAGAGTTCAGGGATGCAGAGAAAAAGTAAATTAAAATAACTGGAAGTGTTTTTCAGAGCATTTATCGTAACTCTGGCATAAATGGCTCCATGTTCAAGGGCTGCCATCACTTTCATTGTGTCCTGTGTGCCATGGAGCTTTATCTCTATGACAATCAGCTCTTCAGCAAAATCAACTGGCTGATCACGGCCTCTTAAGAGAAAATTTATGTTTCTAAACAGCAAAAAACCTGCATACTCTTTGGGCACAATTTCTTTGTCAAAAGCTTCTTTCAACATATTTGAAAGGACTTAGACCTAGGTGAAAAGTTAGGTAAATCCACAAGGCTGAATTGAAAGCTGACACCACATGTGCTGCTGGTTGGATGTGATGTGCAACAGCCCTTGTGGGCACCCACATGGTCACAACAGTCTTCTGGCACCATTACACCTCTAGGCTTAATTTCCAGTTCTCTGGTTTCCCCTGAATGCCCTGCTGCAGGAAGACAGCAGGAATGGCATTCCTTCCTCTGCACAGGGGTGGCTACAGTCATATCTAAAGGCATATAAGTATGCAGGGCCTAAAAAAAAATGGGTTCAAACACACTGGTTTAACTTAAAGAAGAGAAACTATCAGATCTTACAAAACCAAAACCAAATAAAGTAACCCTCTGAGATTTCCTGGAAAAATACACTCATGAAGGTGTCTTTTCATGCTAGGATGAAGGCAGTTACACTGCTATAAAAACCCTTGCACAAATTAGCATCTAATGTAGATCCTCAACGGTCTGTCAGGGCATTTCCTCGCGTATCTATTGAAACTTGTGAGTAAAAAAAATTACATCTCAGTTGTTCCATTCACCTGCAATAAATCTCATGACTGTAGAAAGAAAGATGCCATCCTGAAATTACAGCTTCCCCATCAATGTGCTTGAACGGGTTACCCAGGGATTGTCATTTTTCATCTGAAAGCAGACTTTGGAGTTCCTTTTTCAAAGCGTTATTTGAAGTAGTAGATGATGTGGAGAAAAGAGCTGACAGCAGAAAGGAAAATAACATTTGCACGTCTTGCACAGCAATTTGAGAGAAGGCAGGTGCCAGAGGAAGAGCTGTTCCACAGTGCGGGGGAATGGTGGGGAGGTTCTAGCTGCAGTAGGGGAGTTACCTGGGCTTGAACCCCAATTTGACTTCTCTCTAAAGGTTCAAAGCTTTTGCTCTTTGTTTTCTTTCAGCACGCACCCAAAAAATCTTATCATAAAGAGCTGATAAGATAATTACTTTCAGAAATAAGTCAGACCACAGAAAATGCCCACAAACCTCAGTACAATGAGTCCTGCCCACGACTGTGGTTTTTGAACATTACAAAGAAAGAGGAGGAGGATGTGAGGAGGAGGATTTTCCTGCTAAGATAGCACTGTGGATGCAGAAGGAATCAGCTGGAAGAAGCAAAGGGTTCAGCAGACCTACATAGTCTTGGAAATGAGGAGGGGGAAAGGTGAAATAGAAAGAATTTGAATGAGAAATTTTCAGAAGTTCCCCATCTTTAAACTATGTATTCTTATGAGACGAAAAGGGAAACAAAAAGCATAACAGAGGGAACCTCCAATGGTAACAGATATTACTACAGCCCTTCCACTCCCCTAGATCAATGCCATGGGCTAGTATTGTGCTCTTGGGGATGGAGCCTTGTTTGCGGGAAAGCAATCACCTGAACTTGCCTGCACCACCCAATTCAGCAGGGCAAAGGTGGGACTTCCCTTCCCTGGGAGGTGTTCAAAGGCCCACCAAACAAAGACATCCAAAGAGCTGGATTAAAGCAAGTGATCTGCCCGTTAAGTAGTGCAAACAACCCAACTTTACGTGAATTCCCATGTGGTGCTGGGGCACATACCTGACGTCTGCTGGTCTTTGGGAGCAAACCAAACCCAGGGGTCAAGAGGTGAGGGGGTGAGTCTCTTGGCAGCTTGGCAAAGGAGCCCCTTTATATGTGAGCCATGATAGATGTACAGCTTCTGCAGCCCAGCACGGGGAGATGGAGAACACCAAATGAGAAGCCATAAGAGGTGGGAACAGTTCCCTCACACCTCCACGAGTGCTACCTGCCCTCCCTGCTCCTTCACCCACGCTTCTGTGAGCACAGCATGGTCACAAGAGAAAACCATTGAGCCACCTATTACTAGGAAAAGGGCTGAGAAGAGAGGCCACCTGATCCAACATCACAAACCCACTCCCTCCTAATCTGCTCTTGATTATCAAGCTATTTAAAGTTAATCACTCATTGCAAAACTCTGTGCAATTATCAGGTAGCAGAAATATGTGCCCTGTAAATTTGTAGTCTTCACTGATGGATGCTGTGTGCAGGCTCCCAGGGAATATTGCTGTCCTCTGAAAGGGGATAATCAGGCCTGTTTATTTTCTGAGGCATTGGGAAATAGCCTAAAATTCAGTATGCTGAATGCTTTTAGATAGCTATGGGTAGCTGTGATCTAACTTATTTAACCTATGCCCTGAGTTATGAAAACATTGGAGCCGAGATACTACACCTAAAAATGTGAGATACAAAATGTGTTTGTCATGGAATATGATACATAAGTCTACATACCTGATTTTTAAGACATTTATAGCCAGGGTTTTTTTTTTTAAAAAAAAAAGCCTGAGGTGCAAATAGGCAGTGTAAGGGATTTTGTAAATTGTCTGCAGATTGGGAAGTTACGAGCAAGAAAGGACAAGGCCAATGCCTGTTTTGTGCATTGGTTGTTATTACAATTAATAAGTACCTTCAGCTTTACAGAACTCTTTGGAAAATCTCTATAGGATAGACAATGCAATTATGTCTGGAAAAGGCAATCACATCTCCTGCAGAATAATTTACAAGGACATTAAATCAATAGGCAAATCATAATTAATTAAGAAGCTTAATGTGTTGACTTTTTAATGTCTAATTATACCTCTATTTATATCAGTTAGAGGTAAGAGTCAAAGAAGTGGAGGCAGAATGCTTTTTAAAGAGTTTTCCCTGTTTAAAAAAAAAAAAAACAACCATAAAACTCTTCCCAAAGGAATATGAGCTGAGAGCTTGAATTACAATAGAGGTAAAAGAGATGATGAGATGGTGAAGCAAGAGCTTCATAAGTAAAAATTTAATCATATCGTGTAATAAAATATTTTTATCATTGAAATATCTGAATGTAAACTTAGCTTCCCTATTGAAATACAGTACTTTGTGCTCTGCCTCTCCAAACACAAACATGAAACAATTTGACTGTGTGAATTTGAAGCCGATCTTGCACAATAGACTTGAGCTTTCTGCTCATCAGGAATGTGGAAGAAGCCATATTGATCATCCAGAAATACTGCCATCATCTTCTATCACAAACTGGACTATGGCAATGAACATGCTTTTTAAAAAAAAAAAATTCAAGTGTTTTCCAATCTCCAGTGAATGTAGTAGCTCCTCGAGGTTTTCCCAGCCTTGCTAGGGTGGAGGAGCTCCACTGGAGTGAGGATAGCAGTGATGCATCACAGAATTTACCAGGAACAGTAAAAGGGCTGCAGACGTCATCTTCCCGGTCCCTTCCATCCTCCCACCTGCTGCCACTGGGCAGGTGACCGATGCCCAGCACAGGACACCCGTTCTCACAGTGTCTGAACATGCTCTGCATCTTGCTGAAGCAGTGACCATCAGACCGTGCTCCTCCAGTCTGAAGGGTCAGACCTTAGCGGGTGATGAACCATCCGCAAGGTGCACGGAATGCTGAGAGCTGGGCTGAGCCCAGCCGGGAGTTCAGATCACCTTCCCCCAGCTCCTCATGAAGCCAAACCTCTGTGCACAGCTGAGTCGGGGCAAAGCACTTGTTCCTCAGCCCGTGTCACCGCTGTCGGGAGCATCCAGCACAGGGGCACCAGGTGAGGGGTGTCCTGTGTTCCCACTGTGTGCCGGAGCTCAGCAGGGCGGGACTGGCCCCTGCCCCCCAGTTAACACCCAAGGCAAACACATCCCTGCTGTGTCACTGCTGTGCCCTGGTGTGTGCACAGGGATCCTGGTTACCAACCTGCTTTATAGAAAAAGCACAAACCATGACAGTAATTTACTTAACTCCCGCCGAACAACAATCTTTTCACTGGGTGTAATTTCCTGAGTGTAGTCTGGTTTGATTTCAGTTTTACTCTGTGGCACAGAGATTCATCAAGCCAGCTTGGCATTATAAAGCACTACAAAGCATGGAATGTGAACTTGACATCTCCAGGGTTGAAAAAAATGTTACAAATTGTATGAAGAGATATTAAGGTTTTTATGAAGGCAAGATTTTATATGTGTTTAATAAGGAACTTAAGAATGGAAAAAGTAAGAAGGGGAGAGAGAAAGGAGGTAAAATGTAAAGAATTAAATAAAAAACTCTTAAAAATTATGATTTGCAGAAGAGAATATTTGAACTACTTCCTAGCCTGCTTCATTTCCCCTTCATGGACTGGTGTCATAGCTTTAGTCCCAACTGTAGACTAATTTGCCAGGCTACCCATGGCAAGGGAAAAGGAATGCAGACTCACTTACCACATCCCAGCTGTTGGTGATATTCCTGCAGGGTTTAGGTCATGGACCTCTTCTGATTTGCAGACCCTGCTAGATTTAGCTGTGGCTGCTAATTTGAAGCTATCTGACCTGCTTCCTCCCTTCAGGTCTCCTCCTCTCCCCTTCTGCAGGCAGAACAGTCAGAGCATCTTCAGGATCTGCAGCCCTGTACATTGATTTATATCACTACGTGCTTAAATCTGTACAGTTTCTCTGGATATTATTAATTCTCCACTTTCCCAAGGATAGAACTGTTCACTATAAATCAGAGGTCTTCTTCATAAATTCTCTTTGTCATCTGCGGTAAGCATGGATTGAAGTTAATTTTCGCAGCCCCAATGTGATGCCTGTTATTGCTCATATTTTCCACGTACTCAGTGTGGTAAAAATAACACTGATACGAATACTTCCCAGAAAACCGTAAACCACAGAGAACCTTTACATATTCAGCTAAAATCTTTGCCCATAGGAGCCATACTGGTTTTCCTGAGCCCTGTTTGGACGTGATTCACAGCTACACCAATAATGCCAAGCACGAAAAAGGGAAATATGAATAGTTTTATCACTACTACCACCTAGATATTTTTCAGACAATTAATAAGTCTTCATCTATTAAACTGTACATGTTTTATCAATTCTAGTAAAAATGTATTAGGCTGCAAAAGATCTCATAGGTATTTTTCTTTTTTTTAATGCCCAGGCTGCTGTTGCAATGAGAGCTCCAGATCCAGGCAGGCCAGAAACCACCATGCTTCATCTGGTTAGGAAATTAAGTGATGGATGCAGGGTGAATTCCAATGAGGAGTCCTGCAGTAGGTCTGGAGACCTCAGGAGAAGATTAGCTATTGCTCAGACTCATTTTAAACCCCTCTTCAGGCAGCAAGATATAGAAAAGTTTTGCATTAATGAAGGATGGGCTCCGATAGTGGTAACAGAGCAACAGGAGGGAGTTACCAGTAATATCTATTCAGATACTGAGGTCTGTTTATTGTGTGTAGTTTGTTGTGAAAATTTCATTTCCAGATGAAGGCAGATAAGTTCATGACCACTGAGCTCTGGGAGGGGATATCAGCTCCACAGATATAAGGTGGCATAGACTTAGGATCTCGTGGAGAAGTAAAGGCCAAGCAAAATGGAAGGATGAAAAAAATCGGGATGTTCTGGAAAGGACAGTTTTTCTCTCTGAAAAAGGTGAAGGCATAACAATAATGTCAGTTATCTCTAGTAAATAGAGATAAATAATAAATACATCACATAAATAATGCATTAGTTGAAATGAAGGCCTGCGAAGAAACTGTTTTAACAGTTTTCCTTAGTTGATGACTCCTAAAGGGTATCTGCAAGTCAATCAAAAACTATATTTTTCTTTGCTGGCAATGTGGCCAAAGCACTCAGTAGCTTCCTTTCCTCACTCCTGGGAGCCATCCTTCATGCATATGAATTCTCTGTTTGAAGAAAGATGGTTAAAATAAAAGGACTTAATTATCAAGCAGAACAAACGAACAAAGATGTTTAATTAAATAAACCCAGAAACCTCGAGGAAAGAGAAATCTATAAAACAAGTGAAAGCAGACAGATTTGTCAGGAGTGGTGCAAGGGTTTTAAAGTCCCTAATGATAGTAGAGGTACAAAGGAAGGAGGAGAGCAGCATTTTTGCTCAGCCAAGCCTGCAAGCAACAGAATTACTGAACTAGAAAGACAACCTGTCCTGCTTCACAGGGCCATTGCAGAAGGAAACTCTCAGCGACCTCTGCCAGTATTTTGCAATGAGCAGACAGTTAATGAAGATCTCCTGTAAGAAAGATACTAATATTGGATGAAAGCTGGCTCGCTGGGCATGTTGCTCATCCTGTAGCTCGCAGCTAAATCCTGTAGCTGAAAGCATAGCCAGGCAGCGAGTGTCTGGTATTGATGGTTATTAAAGCCCATCAATAGTCTGCAATATAGGTAACTATTAACCATGATGTTAAAACAAGCTTCTGAGTTGTTAAACTCTAATGTAAAATTAATTGATTAATCATTCTTAAACAGTTGGTTCTTTATAATCTATAAATTCACCTTTACTATTAAATGAAATGACAACTGGTGTTTGTCACGGCATCTGTGCCACCACTGTGTACAGAAGTGCAGCTGTCTGCTTGCTCTGCCCAGCCACCCCACGATCATCCTCCTGCTCTGCCTGGGTTGGTCTCTCACAAGGGAAAAAAGAGATTTGCACCTTTCCAATCCTGCCATGCTGAGTAATGTAAAGTCTGTCGCTCCACCCTCCAGCCAGGAGCAGATATCTCACTGTCCTAAGGGGTATTTTATCCCATTGACTGAAGATACATTACAGAATTTAACATATTTTCCAAAAGCAATTCCTCTAATTATTCCCGTAGAGTGAAAACCAAAGGCTTTTTAAAATGTTTACTTCCCCTTTATAGCTGGCAAATTGGTTACTGGTTCAGCTCCATTGAAATCACCAGCAAAGGACAGTCAAATTACTTTTACAGCATGAAAAGCAGAAAACAAAAACTCTCTGTTAATTTAGTTGGGTCCTTACAAGTGCTTCAGAGATTTTGTTAGCAAAGGTGCTAACATTATCATCTTGTGATACTTAAAACCCAACACATTTCTCACTATGTTTTCAAACATAACACTTGATTTTATTTTTAAACATTGATGTTGCCTGTGAAAATTTCTTAGAAATCTTTGTTGGAAGGGGCAATACTGAGTAATTCTGGTTTTATCTTTAAGGGGCCTTTCAAGTACTATGTGTGTTTTTCTCTTCTGGGAGAAAGATTTAACTTGTTTTATAGAAAAAGCAGGTTCTATTAAGAAAAGTGATTAGCAAATGCTTATATAACTTGCCGAAATATAAAATTAGACTCTATTTTCAAGCTGCTGACCTACTAGATTTCTTTGTGTCATGCGGAGTTCTAACACAATAGTAACTGTGAAAGTACTGCTAAAATTGGAGCTGCGAAACTTGACTGCTTCATTTTTCTCTCTCCTATGTACACAGCAGAACCGGAGGGTCTAGCAACGCCGACGGTGCAGAGGAAAGCTCGAGTGGGATGTATCGAGCACGGAGCAGGAGGGGCTTGGCCTTCTCTAAAAAGACTGAAATCTGTCTCTGTTACCACAAGGAGTTGTTTTGTACCGGACTGTCTGGGCGGAGGATGAAACCACTTTAATTTTCAGCAGAGCTGAGCATCTGCTACTTTTAACTCCTAAAAGCACCGAGAGCATGTTGATACACAAGATACTATTTAGGAGACTTTATCCAGCCAAAAACTAACCACACCCAGTATCTGCATAATTCTGCGAGGCAGGATAATTCACTTTGGGGTTACCTCAGTTTCACATCAGGTGCTCATACCTGCAGGGCCCTGAACCACCAAATTCTTTAGGTTGCAGACCTACAGCCCAGAAGACCTAAAACTGGGTCTCTGGGCAGCTCTCCAGACCCTGAGTCACCTCCGTGAAAACGAGTTTCACTGAGGTTTGCAGGAGGCTAAATTAACTGCAATTCAAACTTTCCTGTGAATAATTCACTGCCTTGTTAAGTATGTGACTAGTCAAATCAATTTAATATTCCAGTCATAGAAATCAAATTAAATAAACCAAATCCATGTATTGCAATCTCATTTGGAACATGCTGTTATTTTAATTTGTCTTGTAACCTCACATACTGAATAAAAATAATATACCTATTCTAATCTCCTTAAGGAAGGAAAGGTGCTGGAACAAAATGTTTTCCACTCTAAAACTAACTGAGACATCTATTTATTCTTCTGTGTATTGATGATGGAGAAGATACAGATAGAGTTCAAATGGCACACTTGTCTGATACCCAATCTGGCTGAGCCTGCAATAGGCTGAAAGCAGTGGCCCAGGACCAGGCGTGTGGATACTCTTTGGAAGGGGCAATGATGTTGCCAAAGCCCAGCCATGTGCTCATCAGCCCTGTCCTTATTTTGCTGCCAGAAGAATGCTCCAAAAAAAATCCTGTTGTGAACACCTGTGTCATCTAACAGTGATCCTCTGCAGTGTCGCTCTCGGGGCACGCAGCCAGGGCTAGGGGTGCAGGCTCTTGGTCTCATAATTACATGTGCTTGTCATCTGTTCATGAATTTTTTATTTTTGTAGTTGTTTTAAACATTTGAAAACTGTTTAGGAGAATGTGAAAGCTCCTGTGAAACTTGCAGCTCATGGAAATCCATAAACTCTCTAAAGAGGTTGTTCATACTGGGCATGAGATAGGCCAGTATCTGAATCTTAGAGGGCTTTCTTGTTTTACTCATTAAGCCAAGGAAAACAGAACATTTTAACTGTGCTGGAAAGATGAGGACTCACACCTCACATTCTGACCTGAAGTTTTTCAAGCATTGTTTACCTCATGCATCACTGTAGGAAAAAGTACAAACGAAAGCACACCAAGACCTTCAGTGACTGCTTCCCCGTGTGACAGACCATGGCCATCCAAAGAATCCAGCAAAGAGCACAAAACCAAGTTCTGTCCATCTGGTAAGGAAAAGGGGAAAAGGAGAACAAATCGCAGAGCTCAGTTCTGTCAATCGCCTCCTAAGGAAATTAAATTTTCTGGTTAATATGTTTTGCTTGACCTGGCTTCTGATGAGTTTGAGGGACACTGTCAAGATGATTCATGGCAGCGAAGGCTGGAAAATCAAGCACATTTTTGGTGATTTAAGACCAAGGAGTGATTTCATCCTTTCCTCTTGAAAGCAGGACTTTCCTTGGTATTGATGGTTTGTAGCAAAGACTCAGCATTTATCAAAATACCTTCCTGTCAAATTTTCCTGTAAGACAATTAAGAATAGAGATAGTTCTAAATTTTTATAAGACACACACGTGTGAGGTAATAACGAATAGTATTTAGGGTGTTGTCTTTATATTTGACATCAGGATATATCAAATGATGCAAACCTTCCACAACAGAGAAGCGTTAAAGTGGAAAGTTGCTGATCTGGACTTACTATGTCCTTGATGAATTGACTTACTCTCCTTTTTTTCCTGCAGTTTCCTTAGTTTTGATATTTTTTGTATTCAGAAAAGTAAGTCCAAACCAGGCAAAGCAAGCCTCAGCCAGGACGAACAAAAGAGGTCTTTAAGTGAAATATTGGCCTGATGGGCTCACAGATTAGTTTGCTGTTAGGTCACACTAAGAGCCACTGCAATTAACCTAGGATCCACAGTGGAGGATTCCTAGGTGATGTTCCTTTTTATAGGGAAAACAAGGCAACCCCCTGAAATAAGATGTCAAATAAAATTGTCAAGCTCAGAACGAGATCCCACAACTGAACTAATGCTAAATAAGGAAAAAAACCCATACAAGTGAGGGACCTTGTAGCCTAAGATATAAATGAACATGCTGAACACTTTAATCTGTTTCCAGAGGGTGACCTTCATCACCCTTGCCAGGCACCCTGTGAGTTGTTCCAGACCAGGGATGTACCCTGGGTGAGGCACCCACAACTGGTCACCCCCATCAAAAATTGGTCCCTCGTCCCTGGTTCTGTCTCAGGCACTGAGCCTGCTTGAGCTGGAAGTCATTGTCAGCTGAGATGCTCAGAAATTTCTCTGAGCTGTGGCTGCAGACAGACAGGAATGCACAGACGAGCTGAGACTGATAACCATTTATCTTGCTGAGTAAGTAAAAGGAAAAAAAAGAAGTCTGTTCCCAGCTGTGGTGGCCAAGTTGCTACATGATGCCACATCAGCCGCCAGACTTCATTTAGTTCAGAATCTTGGGCTCTGCTGCAGGTTTGGCTGAAACAGCACTCAGGGGAAGAGCCAAGAATCAATTATGGGGAGCTAATTGATCAGAAAGCTGGGTGCAATATCCTGCTGTTGGGCTGTCAAAGGGCAGGTGGGAATAGCTGCCAAAGGCCAGGCATGGATGGGCATCTCCACGCTGCATTTTGGCTGCTGAACTGGCTAAATGCTGAAGAAATCTTTCAGTCTGAAGCTGCCCTTTAGTCAACTTGGTGGTAAGCACCCGTGCAAAGTGGGGTGCTTTTTTCTCCTGGGCAGAGAATGCATCATCCCTTCTGGTGCCTGTCTTGGCTGCTGCAAACCGACCTTAGGGCAGGACTTTCTCAGCCCTCAAAGACCCTCAAAGGCACAGCAAAGGGTGGGCAGCATTTGAAAAACATGCAGCTCACAGTCATTTCATGCTAGACCTTGCCTAGTTCGACCCCAGAAGCTAATATAGTGAAGTTCATCATACACAAAATAAGCACAGCAATATCAATAACCATTAGAATGATAATAAACACAGCAGTAATGATAAATATTAATCTAGAGAAGTGCCTAATAGATGACAGAATTGCAGAAAAAGCAGGTTACCTAATGCACAACTAATGGCTGCTTGCAGTAACAAAGTTACAAATAAATAATAAACTATTAGAACCTGATCTGTGCTGTCTCTAGAACAGGGAACTTTTGGAGTTGTTCTCCTCAGGGAGTGTGGGGCCGCCAAGGCAATTGCCTGAGCTACCTCAGCCACAGGTCTGTCCCAAATCCTGCCTGCTGTGGCAGGATCAGCATCTCTTACCTGTATCCAAGTTCTGACATTTTGCCACACAAGATACTTTCAGAAACTCATGGCAGTAGGCAGCTTCTGATCCATTTTTTGGTGTATTTAACATAAAATTTTATTCAACCGGATAAATGTTCAGGGTAGTATAGACCTCAGCTTTGTTTCATATCTAGAAAAAAACGTGCCTTGAAGTGATAAGATGTTAAAGACAATGAAATAACAATGGCCTGATTCATAGCTTCCAGTTTGTAAATGTTTATATTGTAAATAAATAGCTGAAATATGCTGTTTATCCCAGAAAAAAAAGCAATGCTTCATAAAGTAAAATCAAATGTGCATTATGCATTACAATTCTTACATTTCTCATTCTATCAGCATCAGTTTTCATTTCCAAATTTCAATCTGGTGAGAGTACTTAGGAGTCTTGTTGCATTTATGGGTTGCTTGCGATTGCTTTAGTGATGCCATGTTAAAAGAAAAACAAAAACCCTCCTCTGTAATGACTACTCAGGCAGTGATATATCTGAAAGTACTGTGGCAGATTTTTCTATAACAACCTGGTTACAAATAAATGAACAGTTTTAAACCTACATAATGAACTCTTTGTTCTTTAACGACTTTACATTACTTAAAGCCTTTCACCCAGCTGAGGTCTGCAAGTTCTTTCAAAGCATTTTCTTTTGGATACAATGGTATTTGAAGAAGGATGTAAAGGTTAAAATGCAAAATAATAATCTGCCGAGCAGCTGGAAACTGCACGGAATGAAGGTGCCCAAGTGAAAACAATTTCTCCTTTGAGTTATCAACCACTCCACTTTTTCCATAGAAATAATTGCAAGCAAATTGTGCTGGTGTCAAGACAAGGCATTAGCACGGCAGGACAAATAAACCAGCTACTGAACTTTGGATGTGGCTGCAGATCCTTCACAGCCCCAGCACATAGCAACGCTGGCCAGCCAAGGCCCTCTTCTCTCCATAGATAAAGGAGACCTTAATGCAAAGCCTTGGCATAGTCATGAAGTTCTTCCCAGGGCCCTTCAGTGCCAGCAGTCCTTCAGGGTGATGTGGACGAGATTGCCTAACCAGGGCAATTCCGAGATAAAACGGGAACGGAGGACGCAAAAATCCCCGTGAGATCTGTACAGACAAAAAGGGCTTCCCACAGGGCTGAAGCTGCACGAACAGGGATTAAATGGATGCATTAGCCAACATATCACTGAATGGCTTGGGCTCTTTGCTCAGTTTCTGCTGGACAAACGTTTTAGTTTGACACTGCTATGATTTAAACGCCAATACGTAAAGTCAATGAGACTTCACTGAGTCGTGGATTGTCTCAGATTTAAAGTCAGATGACACTGTTCTCTCTCTTCACTCACATAGCTTTTGTGTTAAGACCAGAATTAAGGAGATATTTAATCCCTTACTTTACCTCATCACACAGCTTTTGTTATAGGGATGGTGCAATCACTGGTGGATACATTGTAAACCTGTACTTCGTAAAATAATGGTGGAGTGGTAACTGAGTGCAAGATAGTGTTAGATAACTAACAAGCAACACTCAGATAGTTCTCTTTTCATAAAAAAAGCAAACAAAAAACCCAAATAAAAAGCATGGCAGAAAATATTAATAGCTGCATTTCCATCCCAAGGCTATAGAAGTCATTGATTAAACTTCTGGGAAATCTCATTAATACATCAGCTTTCCCTGAACTCCCCAGAGACGTGCATGATAAAAACACATTTTTCTAGTTTTTTGAGGAGTAAATAGAGAGCCCTTTAGAACTGATGGTGCAGAACGAAGAGGACACCACTGAATGCCAGGGAGTGCCAGATAATGTTTCACAGTCATGTTTAGCTGATTTTCTGATTCCTGGAGTTCTTGGACCGAGTCCTAGACGTGGTCCAGTGTCTGGTGAGCCCCTTGCATCCTGCCATACCCACGCCTTATCTCTCCCAGTTTTGGTCCTGCTGAGACAGCCAGTGCCAGCCTGCTGCTGCCAGAGGTAGGTTGGTTCACACAGACCCCGTCGGCCCTCTGAAAATGGGAAGCAAATTACCTCAGATAAAGCCTGTGTGTAGGGAAGGCTGGCATGCTTTATCATGTGGATCCTGGCTGACCTGATGCTGGTCAGAGCCTCACCCTGTCCACCCACCACCACATCCTACTGAAAGACCAAGGAAGGTCAAAGCGTGTCTTTCCTGTAGCTAAATAAAGGACCAACCTCCATGCAAAAAGCCAAACTCTTTGTGTAACACCTCCTCATCCTGGCTGAGGGAGCCAAGTGAATGACTCAGGTCTGTCAAGAGAGAGTAGAACTCATCCTTCTCTGCTTTTTATCACCTTCATCCTGAAATTAATGGCAAAGCTCCGAAGAGGCTTGTGTGCCTGTAGGTCAGGTCAGACATGACATGTCATAATGTGTGCCAGGACTGCAGAATTTGAGGATAATTCTAGCCAATTTACTCACAAATTCTTCTAGGAACATATATGTCACTGAGAGGCACACGTCATACACTTATTTTTCCTTTCTCTTACTGGAGCAACCAAGCACCAACTTAGAGGCTGAAATGCTGGAAGGAGGGTTATCTCCTGTCCATAGTATTTTTTAAAATCACAAGCCTTTAAGGTTGCTCTGGTATCCCATACCCTTGTGGAAATCAAGTTCTTATCCATTTTTGTCATGTGCTCTGTGTCCCCTGGTCCTGAGAGCAAAGTGAAGGAGAAGCATTTCATAATGGGCTGAGAGATGGATGATTGCAGGGTGTCAGACCACAGGCATCATCTGTGTGTCACCTTTGTGCCTGGTGACTTCCGAGCTTTTCTCTCTGCCTGTCAGCTGTAGTCTCCTTGCCTTGATCCTTAGGAAATGTGAGGAGCAATAAAATTGGGAATTAAATTGTGCAGGGGAATAACTTGGAGGGCATGACTAAAGATCTCCTGCACACTGGCGGCTTGAGAGGCTCAAGGAATTTTTTATGTTCGAGAAACTGGATGGAATTGAAAGTGTTTCTGTGCATGCAAATTCACAGTGACACCACCGATTATGATATCAGGAAATAAGAAGCTGAAAGAATATATTTGCTGATAATATAATTACACAAAAGTAATAATTGTCAGTCATTCTTATCTGCACTGTGAATGCCACCAGCAAAGGGACCTGAATATGACCAAATTATAGTACCATGTGCGGTCATTGAAACCTGGAATTTTTGCTGTGCATACAGAGAGTCCCCTACCACATAATAAAGATGGACCTTTTTTGGATTTTATTTATTTTTAAGGAGATATGCCCTAAGAGTGTAATCTGCCTGTTACACTCACAGGCTAACAGGATCAGAAGTCATTATCTAAGGTGAGATATAACTTACAGTGACATGCAGACCTGAGCTTGTGATGACATATTTTCCTTAAAAGTAATTTGTAACTTCATGTCAAATACTTATTAAACAGCAGAAATACTTGTTTACATTGCACAGTGGCATGGAAGAGTTAATCATAGGAAAATATTTTGAAGCTGGATTTATTTTTCTCCTAATGTTCTCATTAGGAAACCTCTTTCTGACATCCATCAGTCCCAGAGGTTCACTAATAGTCTGATTAAAAGCCTATTCACTATATCAGTGAGAAGCCTCACTGATTTCAAGTTAGTTTTGGCCTGAATTTCATTTTATTTGCTTATGTAGCAAGGTATTCTGATGTTTCTTTTGCTTTTTTATTACACTTTGGGGGTTTTTTCGTCCCAGGTTATTCATTGTACCATTCATATAATGCCTGAATTTCCAAGTGCCTTGGGATACACATATCAGAAAGACTGGTATTTTCTCAGTATTAATTCTAGTTTGGTTAGGACATGGGAATGGGTTGCCATACACAGCAGCATAATTAGAGCTCGCTTGTATAAGAAAAGATGGATCAAGCCCTACAAATGTTTTGATATGGTCTTTGACCAAAATCAGTTTAGATTGATCACCAAGCAATTTATATCTGATCAAGTCTTGGTGACTGGAGCCACGGTTTGGAGTGGGGTGCAGTGATGCATCAATTTTCCAGGTGCTGTAGTTTTCAAATTTCTTCCTAATTACCCAAAACTTGTTAGCAAAGCACCCCTAAAACACCAACAAGAATCCTTTCCATTCAGCAGCTCAGAGACCTGTGCAGGGATTACTCTGAGCTCTACTATTAGGATGGAGCTGGGAAGGTTGTGTTTTTTTAGACGCAGGCAGAAGCATTTCTTGAGTGTCATGAGCCCAACTTCTCCTTTCATGTGACACATCTGGGTTACGGTGAGCTGCCCCGAGGCAGACGGCTGGCGGTGGTTGCGTAACATTACAAGCCAGCAGCCCTGCACAAAGGAGCAAAGGAAGGAAAATACAGAGGAAGAAAAAGAAATCAGTTAGAAATTAAAAACTAATGATGCAGAGGATAGGGAGGATGGAAGGGTGTTTTTCATCCTGTGGTGGGTAGAGGAAATGTCACCCGTTGCTGCTTTCCTCAGCTAAAATGTTATTTTTGGCAGGGCTGAGGCAGCCAAGCAGGGGATGATGTGGGGGAGTCCTTGGCCTGAGCCTCCCAGCCCTAAAGAAGGAACCACATGGTGCTGCTGGCGAGCTGGCAGGGCTTGCTCAGAGCCACGGCATCCAGCCCGGTGCCCACGGCACTTGTGGAGGAAGCAGAAAGCAAATGCTGAATCTTCTACCTGAGGTTTTCCATACTCAGACCAGCAATAGGAGGGAAGTAACTGCTGTTGCCTTCGCCTTGCCCCTGGCAGCCTCAGGAACGCTGCTGCTCTGTGACACACTCGTGCCCTCGAAAAACATTCTGCTCTTTTCAGATTAAATGAGCATTTACATTCACTCCACATTGGCAATTCCATGTTATCCAGACCTTTTCTCTCAGCCCAGAGTACCTCAGCACATCGCTGTACAAAACTGCTGTACAAAACAGGAAACTGTTTTCACATATTTAAATTCGTATAAAACAAAGCCATCAACTGATAGCTGTAATACGAGCTGTGCATTCGTATTACAGTGTAATCTGCATTTATAGCTTTCTTCTGTCCACCTTCCCCCTGTGCTCTACTTCGTACCCACCCCAGCTGCATTTCCAGAAGTGGAGGAAGCCAAGGAGCAAATGAAGGAACCTCTTACCTCTATGGACAAGACAATGAAGAGCAATATGTATTTGCTGAGTGGTCCACAGGGTCACAAGATTTTGGATTACAGCAGCAGTGAACTGGCAGCTAGAGCTTCCCCCTCATGAGAGCAAGTCACAGCCGCAAGGATCATTATTCACTGCTCAGAAATGTCATCCCCTAATAATGTATTCACTTTCTGTGCTTAGATTCCTTTTAATGCTTTTGTCTTAGCAAAGAAAGAACATGAGCTAGTTTTCATTTTGAATAGCCTCCTCTGGTAGCTTTATTAAAATGCAAACTGAAGAATGATGAAGTGGGCAAATGCTAAATAGAAATGGAAAACCCAGCTAGCTTTGAAGCACTTACAACTTCTGACAAAGGCAAAATTATACAGACAATTAATTCTGAAAGTTCTTAAAATGTGCAGAAAGTAGAAAATACTTATAACTTCCTTAACTTGACCACCAAATCTTTCACCGTGCTGTTGTTTAAAAACTCATGAGAGAGGAACAACAGTTCAGTCATCAAAGACTGAGAAACGAAACTGCAGATGTAGATTAGCAATTCTCTGTAAGATCTCTCACAGCCCTCCTGCCTAGCCTTGTAACACCGTTGCTATTTTTAACCGATTCTTGAAGAATTACCACCAAAAGTCCTCTTCTGTGACTGTTAGGGGTATCATTAGATAACCTTGTTGAAGGGCAGGTGACGAACGACGTCAGCGGAGCGTGGCACACGATGCCTGACTGCAAAGAAACCCCCACAGCTCTTTGGGAGGATGTGAGACTCTTCCTCACCTCTGCTGCAGTGGATGTGACACCATCAAAGCCTAGAGGCACTTCAGCAAAGCAGGGCAGTTTTCCTTTTGCCTCCCGTTTTCCCCCACCGAAGGGGTTCTTCTCATCTCTTGCTGCATATTCTTCCAGGTATCAGCGGTAAATATTCAGCACTCCAAAAGAGACCACCACACATGGCCAGGATCACTCAGGGAACATGAAAACATTTACATGTCTGAGCTAGAAAATCAATTTCAATGCTGTAAGACATCATCTCTATGAAATTATTCATATTACTAATTTCCAGAGAGAGAAAATGCCTTAGAGGCTTCCTTACTACTGAAAAAATACTTTAGATAAGCTGTAAGCACATAAAAATTTAATGGTAAACTATTTCCCTTTATTTTCACTAGCATTGCAAAGTAAACAAAGTATTATATATTTCAATGCTGTGGTGACATTTTTTGGGTGGCTTCTCCCCAGAACAATGATTTATGCTTTGGAGGGTGGGGGAGGCTTCTTTAGGTAAACAGAAGGGGGAAGATTTGGAGATGTGCTCTGGCTGGCTGGAGCCAAGACATCATCATGGTTTTGTCACAGGACACTGAAAAAATAAAATCACAAACAAAAAAATAAAAACCTGTGGGCCCTTAAAGTAGCTGGATATAGAGCTTACCTCCTCAGACATGTTTCTATCAGCATTCATGATCTGCAGTGAATTTCCAATACAGCTCTGAGGCTGCAAGTGCCATATTTCCAATGACTTATTTTAATGCAAATTGATTATCCAAATGCTTTTTGCAGTGTAAAAATTACAGCCAAGATTAAAGTGCCTTTTAATGATGCTCTGGTTTACAACTCCGAGACAGCCAGGAGACTGAGCTTTGGAAAGAATACCCAGGATCCATGGAAAATTTTCTGGTGTGCCAGTGGAAGTACGAGATTGACAGAAAATTTGGGTATGAGACACTTTGCTCTATAAATCCTACTAATTCTTTGAATCTTTGGCATCTGAAAGCACATGAGGGTATTGGTTGTTGGTAGAAATTCCTTAAAATTTATATTCTTAAGCTTTTTTTTGACCTCAACAATATAAAGTCACTAAAGAAAATTACATAAGAATGGGAAAAACTCATGATTTTTTGCATCTCTTTTAATAAAGGTCTAAAAAGAGTTTAGACGTAACCAGGAATGTGCACTTCTCTAAAACTCAGGAATTTGGCTCAGGAATCAGCCATGTGATTAGCATCTGCTATGGTCCTTTGGGCTGAAATCTGGAATTTGTACCCAACCTTACTCCATAAATCCAAACAGGAAGCACTTGACTAATTCTGCTGAGAACAGGAGTTTTAAAGTGTCCAGCTTTTTATTTTACCAAGGTGTTTGCTGGAGAAGACTAAGGGAAAGGATTATATGGGAATCCTGCCTGGCTGAGCATGACCATTGCAGACGGGATCCCCTCGGGGAGCGTGTCTTTTTCTCTGAAACATTAACCTTGTGGGTTTTTTAGTCCTTTCTCATTTTTTTCCCACCTTTGATCATTCCTGTAAGCACTAGCCAGAGCTGACAGCAGGAATTTGTGTGAGCACAGCTCTGCCTACCTTTCTTTCTAATGCGTCCTTCAGTTTTTCTTCTGGCTCTCCTTAGCTCCAGTTAATTCTGATCCTCCCCTCCTACTACTGGGAAATGATTTCACCGTATATTGCTTATCTCCTTTCATATTTTAATGAAAGGCATGAAAGACAATGGCTGAAATTGTATCGTGGCAAGAAGGACTTGGTAGATGATGCTATTGTCTACAGACACACTGGGTCGCTATAAATACAGAAAGTCTGCAATTATCATTAGAAGGTTTGTTAAAATTGAAAAGCAGGGGAATGCCAGTTACCCATTAATGAAAATCTCTCACTTCCCCTGTTACCCTTGGTGGAAACTGGCAAGCTGTTCCCTATTCTGGACATTGTTCCCTCACCTCCATCCTTTCTTCCCTCCTTTCCTCTCATTTCCATTCCTGTCAAAGCCTGCAGTGCCTTCACCATTGTGTTCCTCCTCTCGTATCTCACAGAAAAAGATGCGGCTCATGAAGTGTAAGCATTTTTATTTAATCCAGATGCATTGTTTCTGTACCATTTTATTTCCTGTAAAGACCCCAGTGCCTGTGGGCACAGAGTTAAATGTCTGGGAGCTCGTGTATGCCAGTCACAGCCTGGAACCCATCTTCCTTCTGCTTGGAGTGGAGCAGGTCAGTGGGGACCAGCTGTAGCAATCATCACCTTTTCTTCACAGCTGCACCCTGTCAGATGTGGGCATGGTGTCAGGATCCAGATGTGCATCCAGGTGTTTCCTCAGTAGGCTGCATCTGCTCAAAGATCACTTCTATATATATATGTGTATATGTATGTTCTATATTTGTATGTGTATATGTGTATTTACACACAATATGCATGCACGCACACACACATGCACGTATTTCCAGGAATATATATTTATGCATTTATAATTCGATATAAATGTTCATTATGTAAGTATAATTGCAAAACTTGGCACTAAATATGAAAACCTGGCCACAAGTCTTGGTGAAACTAGGCAAATTGTTTTGTTTAATAATTTAGGTTATTGAAAGCACTCCATTTCAGTATCAACCATTATTTAATTTTTTTTAACTGAATGAAGCTGAAGCTTGTAGGGTGAAGTGCAGGGTACTGTAGTGCATGACAAACATCAGCACCAAAATATTTGGACACTTCTAGGCACTTTTTCCTCTGTTTTGAGCTAAGGAATCCAGCAGAACTGGTCCACTCCCTCAAACAGTTTAATGTGTCAAGACTTATTTCCAGGGAATATTTATATTTATTCCAGGTAATACATGTAAAATTATGCATATGTATAATTAAACCACATAATTCATGTTCAGATTTAACTTTATTGTGAAATTTGAAAAATTGGATACAAAAACACAAACAAGATTTCTTCTGCATTTGCCAGTAGGACACCTGCAAAGGAAAAGCTTTCTCACTGGTTTTTTTCCAGCCCCATCGTGAGCCAGGAGTGAAGAAATGAGTAAATATAGGCAGTTGTCTGAACACCATCCGTGCGTAGAGAAACGCCCATTTTTTCAGTGACACAGGGGATGACTCATTCCTGCCCTGCAGAGGCACAGCTGGATCAGAAACCCAGCGCAGGGAGCAGAAGTCATTGTGTTGCTCTAAGCTCCTCTTCATCCATGGGATGAGTCCAGTAAGCCCTTGGGGAGATGTTTTCCCTAAATCTCGGCCACCATTCAATATTGTGGTTTATCCCCTTCTGAGGAAGTGCCTGCTCTGCTCTGCTCTGGGGCGCTTGACTGAAGCATGACCAAGACTCCCAAAACAGTGTCATTTAAAGTATGATTTTGGTGAGTCAGATTTCTTTCACAGAGGTTACAACAATGTCTTTTCATCTCTCACTTTCTAAGAGCTGAGAGTAACTGGTTGTTACTGCATCTCAGAGGCTGAGGAGTAAAGGGTCATGTGTCAGGGTCCCCAGCACAGGGGGAATAACACAACAGAACACGCACGAAAACACACCCTTTCATTTATATTGGATATATAGTTAAACATCTTCACATTCAAAACCAGTAGTCCTGCACTGTGGATGACACAGGAATGCCCCAGAAATGTTTGGCATTTAGTCTGGAGCCACAGACAATTGATAATCACGTATTAAAAAATCTTCAGTTATGAACGCACAGAATTTACCTGCAGATATCTTTGGGGCAGTAATCAGTCAGCTGGGGAAAATCTGCTCTGCTTCTTGCTTTTTGCACCCCTTACTATAATTTAACATTCAGATGCCTGGGAATCAATTTAGGAATAGAAATTTAAATGGCAGTTTTCAAAAATACTCCTCTAAAACTTTTCATGGAAAGGTCACTGTGCTGCTCATTGTATCGTCAGTTCTGAGGACGCCACAGCTGCTGGGAGAAGCAGAAGCCCCACTTGCAATCTTTCAGACACAGAGCATTCACACTACGGGGTTGAATTTCAGATTATCCTTTTATTTATTTTTCCCTTTCATCTGAACTGGGATGTTAGTCATCAGGGTTATCCAAGAAACGCAATGTATTCACAAGTATGTCCAGAATAAGGTAGAAAAGATAAAATTCAGAGAAGTATTAGTAATCAAATAGTATCTACATATATGTAGATTTTTAGCCTAATGTAAGTAGCTGGTGGGTATAATAAAGTTGTTGGATTTCTTTTCTTTGCAATATACCATATGCTTGAGATAATTTGATTAACCTAGAATTACATATAAATCCAGCTCTGAAGCACATTCAGCATTGCAGAGGTGAATCTCATTTGGGTATTGTTATGCACTTCATTTCTTCAGAAGCTTTGCTGCCCAAGGCCAGAAACATTTAAATAGGTCAGGGATAACTGCCTTTATCACATTGCCTTTAGATGCTCCTTTGTATGACAACACTTGTTTCACTTCGGCCATCAATTTTCCCCAATTTGCCCTTCAATAATTAATTATCTTATAGAGATGTGATGTTTACTTTACCTCAGTAAAGTACCTGTCCTCAGAGGAGGAGAGCTCTAGGGACAGCAGAATCACAGAATCAAAGAATGTCCTGAGTTGGAGGGATTCACAAGGATCCATGTAATCAACCACCACTAGGAGAAACTCAAAATCAGTCAGAGTTAGGTTGGAAATGGGAAGAATTGCTTTGCCAAAAACCAGGATGCTCTGGACCTTGAGTCAAGAGGGGTTTTGGCTGTAGGAGATGGCCTGGGCTTGCACTGGGCTTATCCTTGGATGTGGTATGGATGGGACTTGTGAGGTCCAAGTGCTGCCTGTAAATATTACTGTATCAGTGTACAAAACATCTACTTCCAGACAAAAACGGATCTAATTTCTGGAAAAATAAGAAGGAGGGCCCAAAAGGCACATTGGAGAAATAGAAATGGAAATTAAATGCTTTTTGTAAAGTTTGGAGCTGAACATGGGAGAAATTGAATCAAACCAAAACCAAGCATTAGAGAAATCAGAGCAGCCTCCATCTCTGTTTTCTCCCTGGCTTCACAGGTGTCCAGGCATGGCTGGTTTTAAGAGCAGCACATGTCCAGACTGACAATATGAACAGGCAAGAGGGTTGAAGGCCACGGTGGGTTGTTTGGTCTGTGGGTGATGCAGTGATGGATGGGGTGATGCAGTGAGGGATGCAGTGCTTGGGATCCTGGAAGATTAAATTGCAACAGTGCAGAGGAGGCCACGGCAAACACCAGGGCTCAAGGGTTCTCTGACTTTCTTCCAGCACTGCCTCCAGGCACAGCCACTGCCACTGCCACCGCCACCATCATCACCCTGCTCTTCACTTAACCTTACAGACCACCTTCTTAGTGCTCCATCAAAAGAGCTTTTAAACCCCAGTTGTGTGGTCTGCCGTGTAACAGTGGAAAAATATCACCTCCATCCTTCCTCCTTCCCTAGCATGCATGTAAGGCCTGAACTCTTTTCTACCCCTCCTTGGAAATGCTGCCTTTCCTAAAATTTTCATTTCATTACCCGACTTGGCAAAATCCACGTGTGTGCTTTCCTTATAAATGATCTTTTCAGTTCTGGTAGTTCATCACGAATTTAAACACACAGTTCTGGAAACAATTTTGTTTAATATTGCTCCTGATAACTTTGCTTGATGGTGGAAAGAGTCAAAGTCATTATGCACAGCAAGTACTCATTTCTGCAGTCAGTTTTACAGGAACTTGGGATACGAGATGCAAACACTACCTCTGCAAATAAAACTGAGCATTTAGAGAATCTTTGTAAATATGTGTGGAATTGTCCAAATGTGGTCTGTACGGGTCCTTCTCCCACTCGAAACCCCGTTTTGTCTCAAGACCCCAAGTGTGTCCTCTCTGCTTGCAAACACTGGGGCTTGTGCCAGATGCGTACAGGATTCTTGGAGCTTCCCACTCCTCCATTTTTGTGCAATTAGAAATCATAAATAATTTGTTGGCGCTCTGCCATTCCTTTCCTGTCACACCACCATGCACAGGACATCACTCGTAAAGTTGGAGAGAAATAGAGCTTTTCATGAAACATAAATAATTTTGTTGACTCTCTAGTTAATAACCCCCTAAATCTTGGGTTTCTGTGATCACAGCTGGCATGTTCAGGTAGTACGATGTCCAGTTCAGTGGTTTGACTTCCTCAGAAAGGTTTACCTTGCTCATCGGTCCTACCAGCCTGTTGGTCTGAGGCTTAAAATAGAGCTGTCAATACCACTTTTCTTGGATGAATGCAGTGCTGTTAAGCTGTTATTCTGTATAAAAAGAATAGTGATTCCAAAGAAAACATTCTGCTTAATGTGGAAAAAAAATAACACAGAAGCTATGGAATCAACAATCAGGCTTCTCTTCCTTCGGCTTGGGTTCCTGCCGTGAGCTAGCCTAAGGGAACCAATGGTGTCCCGACATCAAAAGCAATGGAACAATTGTTATCCACCCTTGCCCTCCTCAAGCAAAGATGATTTCCTCTGAATTTTTTTAATACAAACAGCATTACTTACTGAATGGATACTGAAGATGTTTTCCTGCCCTGCAGCCTCTGAGGCTGGCTATCAGTTCCCTAAGGAAGCAAGAGCCTTGCCTGGATGTGAGTCCACTTTCTACAGGGACCTGGGCTGGTCTCTGCCAGAGAGCAGATGAGCAACAAGACATGCACTGACCTCAGGAAGTTGCAGCAGGGCCATGGGTTTGGGGCAGTCTCCATGCACTCACTGCAGCCCCAGCTGCACCTACAGGTGCTGTTGCCTCTGTCCCCCCAGTGTGTCCCAGCTTCCTGTTCCTGAGTGCATAGAGGTACAGAGCTGGCACTGGCACCGGGCAGTGTCTCCCTGCAGCTCTCTGTGGGCAGCTCTGTCTTCCCATTAGTCCCAGTCAGTTACTTAAAAGACTCAAGAAGGTCTTCACATCAGCAGGCTGGACTGGGAGCAGCTTACATGAACTGGGGGTGTCAGCCCAAAAGCAGGGTGCGGAGGTGCACGGAGCAGTCATCGGAACTAGCAGCTCACTCTGTGGCTGTATCAAACAAAGGCACCCGGGTGTTTCAGACAGATAATTGCAAATTAGCTTTCTTAGGCTGAGGCATTAAATCCAGGCACAGCTGCCCCACTCCCAGCTCGTGACTTGGTTTATATTTTTATGAGCTGTCCAATGGTTATTAATCTCAGTGCTCTTGCTATTCAACACAGAATTGTTATGTCACAAGGAAAGAGTACTGGAAGCAGAACATACTCTGGTGTTGTGAAAAAGGGATGAGCTTCCTGGGCTCTCTGCAGCACCATGCGTGTTGCAGGTGAGGAGCCAGGGACGGTGGCATGAGCCCTTCCCTCCCTCACTGCCTGCCTGGGCTGGTGACCGTCATTCTGTGGTGGCATGGCTGGGTCAGGGCAGTGAAACCGGGAAGTTACTTGCAGAGTGAGTCATAGCAGAAGCAATTGCATCCTAGAACGAAAACCTGGAAGGGGATACTGATGGAAGGCTTTGCAGTTGTGCAAGCATTGGAGAAAATGAGGGAAAACCACCGTAGTTCATTGAAAGCTTGCAGCAACATAGAAAGAGGGACAGGGCACTGTACGGAGCATAACATCTGGAAACCTTGACCTGGGAGATAACGATGTTGACTTTTCTTATTGTTGAATGGCAATTTTTTCAAGAAGAAGAAGAATGAAAGAGGAGATTGCGATTGCTAAGTAAAATCTGCTCTTTCCAGAATGTTCTATTCATTTAGGATTTATGTGGTTTTTAGCGTTATTGCCTCATGTTTTGCACTTGGAATAGATTGTTCTTTCAAACACGCTGAATCCCACTCCAGCATCCCAGGCCACAACCTGCCATGTGAGAGGTATTTTTAGCACCTAAGCTTGGACAAATAGACTTGTCCTTGCTCACCCAGATCCTGTGCATGGCAGATTTTTGGATTTTTCTGAAAATGAAAAGGTCTCAGTGTAAACACCTTGTCTCAGGGAACCTCAGCATATGGTGGTCCTGGCACTGCACCACGTACCAGGCGCCCTCTTGCCCACGTCTGAATGAATGACTAACATTTGCTTTAAATTTTCTATGCTAATGGCAGCAGCAACAGTGAAGATTGTTTAAAGTTTCATATTTTGTAGCTGTCTAGAGGGTTTTTGATGAATCATTGAAGATCTGTGTGTAAGATCATTGCTAAGTTATGCACATCTTAGCTCTCCCCAGCAAGTCTCTGACATTTCTGCTGAACAAACACAATCGTTAAGGTGATATGCAGCCTCACAGGCTCCTTGAGCATCCCTACTCCCAAACCCAGCCCTAGAAATCTGAAAATCTTCAATCTGATTGTTTTTAAGTGGGCTAAAGCCTCATATAACAAGCTTTCTCTTGCATATTGCAGTTCTGTTGAACACTTCAAATGGCACTTCACGTTGTTGTCTTCAGTTTGTCAGGTTTTTTTCTCATCTTTGCTTTTCAAGGAACTTGAGCCATTTCTGCCATTGAGGTTTCTGCCTGGGTGCAGGAATGTGTTGTCTTTACGCACAGTGACGGTAATCTTTTCACGTCAATTTGGAAATAGACTGTCTACATTTCAAATTCTGAATTAATTTTTGTTGCTTGAAAGTTCCTGTACAGAGCTCCTCCGTAACGAATCAGCTTTGCCACCAATTTTGTGTCTGACTATCATGTTTATTTCAGTGCCTTGCTTTGCTCAGTCCTTCTGCCACAGCAATATCTTCAGTGCCCTGCTTACATGGCTCTCCTCAGTTGTTCCTTGGCCATCAGAGAATCACCAGCTGGGATTTTTCTTGGAGGAAACATGGACCAATGCATTTGATTTTCACAAGGTCACTAGAATGCAATAACAGTAACTGGGATGTCACCAAAATATGTATTCAGGACTTTGATCAAAAGGTGGGAAAATACCCCTCTGTATGCTAAAAATTGCTGACTTAAAATGAAAATAGATTTTATAAGCTTTAACAAATTTGTGAAAGTGGGATACTTTTGGCAAGGAGGAAGTATGTAACTTTCCACATAGAATTAAATGCTCACTTTTAAAACCATACACACAAATGATTTCGGTAAACACTGCCACAAACCCCTGAGCCAACAAGGGCTTTTGAAAACCAGGCTCAGTATGGCACTGGACACAGATATTGAAACTGTTTCTTAATACTGCTTTTCCCTGTGTTGTAAATAATAGAGACAGATACCAGAGGACAGGAAATCAATTGGACATAGAAGGATGAAAAGTTGAAACATTTTCACTGCAGATAGTGAAAAGCTGAAGACATGCTTGGTCTTGTTGGTTGGTCCTACAAAGTACTGAGCTTTATACCAGATGATAAACTTTTTCTTAACCCACAGCTGCTCATAACAATAGACACAGCACAGGGATCTTCTCTTCACTGCCATCCATCATCATTTAGAATAGAGAAGATTAAAATTTCCACTAGACATCTTTGTTTAATTGGCCTTCTTACTTTTTCGGTGACTTGATGAAAGCTAAAGCAATAAGTGAGCTTATCCAAAGGTTCCCTGTCCATCAGAGGAGTGTGACATCCATCCAGATAATGGAGATGGTGCTCCAAAAAGTGAATCTATGGGGATCAGGTATAAAACAGTTGCTCCTTGGTGATTAGCTGGTTTAATGCAGACAATCAACCAGCACTTATTTAGAAGGTCAAAAGTCTCTTTGTGAGACTGCTGTTGCAGAGACAGTTCTCACCATTTGCTGGCCATTAAAATTCAATTTATCTGTCAATAAAATGCACCTCTGTTCCCGAACTAACTGCTCCCAGAAGTTACGTGAAACTACCTGCCACACATTAATTTGTGCCCACCATGGGTGAGTGTGAAGCATATGGGGAAGGCAGAATATCAGGGGTCAGCCAGCAAGCAGCAGTGTCTGAGCTGCCTTCCTGGGAGAGATAGAAGGGAGCAGAGCCAGAGCACCTGTCCATGTCACATCAATGGGCTGCTGTCCTTGGGCTGGACCCTGCATGAGCCAAAGACAGCAGTTCTCAGAGGAGCATTCTGAGAGAGAATACTTCTGTTCTGCTCCTTACAGCTTTCACCAAGGACAATCGAGTCCAGGTCAACGGACATGAGAAGATATTGAACTCATTTGCCGTCATAAGCAGGGTGCCCCCAAACCCTCCTGGCCTGCCCTTGGAGCAGTTGTCTATACTAAGGCCACATGCAGTTTTGGTCTAAAAGTCCCTTTAGGTTTTAGTGCAGCCAATCCAGGCCATATCTGAGTATTGTCACCACCAGGTTGTTTTGAACAATGACTCCCAGGCAAAGCACATATAAAAGATAATGGGTAGCTTTCAGATTGGACATGTCTCATATATACCTGACCTATCTGTCTGATACTCTCTCACGCATGCTGAGCTGCATGCTAAAGAGCTTCTTTGGGAAGTTTCCATAAGCACTGGGACTGTAAGAAGCTCATCTTTCCCAGCAGGCTGGGAAGCCTTGGTATGTGTCTCGCTTCAAATAAAAATAATAATACAGGGTGTGACAGGCAGTTTGTGTGGTCTGCTCTACCATATGTCTCCACTGCCTTGTGCTATCAGTAGGCAGCAGGAATCTTCAGAAAGGTGAAGAAGAAAACCCTCCATCTTCTGTCCCCCAGGAGTATCCAGGAGCTCAATCTCTCTGCAGGCACAACATGTACTGAGAGGAGCTGTGGAATCTGTTCACCACCAAGAGCCATCCTGGAGGACACATCTCTGAGTCAAGACAGCTCCACTGCACCCTTCTCTCACAGGAGAGAGGTGGCTGCAGTTCCCCCGTCTGGAGGAATAGATGCAGTTAATGCCTTAGGATTTTAGCTTGTATATTTTTCATATGTTTTTAACCCTGTAATTCTTTAGTGTATAGCTCTAAACTCCATATATAGTTCTAGCTACTGTCTTCGCATTTTGGTCAGACAAAACAATTCCTCTCTAGGCCTGGGAATCAAGGACACCTCACTGCCTCAGGCCCTGAGAAATGTAAACAAAAGTGAGTGGGGGGGGAGCAAATTTGGGGTACAATGACTTCATTACCTGAAGCTGTAACTGGAAGATTAACCCCCAATGTGCAAATGGACCAAACTTATAAAAGTGTGAAAACTTGTGACCCACTGTCCATTTTCGGTTGTAGCCCCTGAGGAGCTCTGTCTGTCCTGAATGTACCTGAAGGCCCTTCAATAATACCCATTTTTATTCTCTTAATTTTGTCTGGCCTCTGGCTTTAGGTAGCCCTGAAAAAGGCATCGGTTTCTAGGCATCACAATCCTTCCTCCTACTAAGCATCAGTGGAGGTCTCTAAAGAAGTTACTGAATGCACTGCTTTGGTTTTCTTTGACCTCATTCTACCCGATCATTTAAACCAACCTGCTGATGAAATGAAAGTGGGCCTGCTGGATGGGTAACTGGAAGTTATTTTTTAATATATTTCAGGGTATGAAATACACTGGAACTAAGTTATGATAACTGCTAGCGGGTCAAATCTGCTTCTTCTACGAGTGAAAAGGAGAAGAAAAACATGGCAAGACTAAATTTCTGTTCAAATTTCCAGAACAGTCAGGATAACTGTTTCCAGGGAGCAACGACCATGTAAGTGACATGGGTAGTTTGAGGAAGTACATGTGGGAAAGGCTCTGACAAGGGACAGTTGTCACACGAGGACACAGATGGCACTTCTAATGTCTACAGCGATTTCTCCATGCGAATGCATCATCACTCAGAGTGTAACCCAACCAACCACATGAGAAGCCAGCATATGCAAACCTACAGACTGCAGGGCTTTTGAGGTTTTCCAGCTCTGCTGTTTGTCATCTTGGAGATGCTTTTAACCATTTGCCTGCTGGTAGGATTCCTTGACAACGAGATCTCCTGGGGCTTAAGGGCCAGCGCAGAGTGCTGCAAGGGCCTTGTCCAACAAATGTGCCTTTCCACACTCAATTGCTCACCTTTCCTGTGTTGCACACTTTCTGGGGAACACACTGTCACTAGTGCTGGTGAGATGTTCACATACAAATCCTCTAGATGAAAAGGACAGTTTGGGTGAGTAGAATGGTAATTTGTCTCTGCTGGGAATACTAAAAGCAACATTTGGCACCTGGGTGTTTGTCCTTGTTTTCTTTTCAAAGAATTCTGTCCTTCCAAGTACCTCACCTTGTTTGTTTTTTCACCATCTGAAAAATGAAACTCCATGAAATGATGCATATCAGACACGAGAAATAGAGCAAATTGTGCAGGATAGATGTCCTCCAACTTGGAGCAGGTATAACCAAGACTTTCTGAGTGACTGCTGCATTCATCCGGGAAGGCTTCTGTCTGACAAATGTGTTTGACTTCTCTGAGTACATTGGGGCGTTACTAGAGAAGTGTGTAATAGAGGACATCATCCATCATGATTGCAGGGAAGCGTTTGACAGTGTTCCACAAACGGAGTATGATTTACAAAGTAAGTATAAGGAAACTATTCATATCAATTAAAAATCAGATTGGCAGTTTGAGGGAGAGGATAGGGGTGGGACATAAAACAAAAGCAGAAGACTGGACAAAGCTGGAATTCTCTGAATAATGTTCAACGTAACCCTAATCTAATCTCCCTGACTACTTTGGACAATGAAAAAAGAGAAAGCAAATGTGTAGAAGCCAGAGTAAGCCTGACTAAAACGAAATTACACACTGTTACTCAGCAAGGCAAGGGAACAGAAGGAAAAAGCCATCAGGAACCATACTCCACAAGTCATCTATAAAACCTAATTTGGAGAGCAACTCATCAGAGCAGCCTCCCACAGGACTCTGCAGCCACTCTGCATCAGCAGCAGAAATGCTCTGTCCCCCTGGGAGCAGCCTGGCCAGCAAATACGGACAGAACCAGTACATTGCTCTTGCAAAGTAAAAATCTAGCACAGGCTTACTGGAAGGTGCGTACAGAAACCTTCTAATAAAGAGGCTTTGCTAAAGTATCTGACTGTATCTGGCATGGTCATTTTGGCTGAAGGGTGCCTGCGTGCCCTGGCTGCATATTCCCCTGCACAGCAGCATCCTGCAAAAAAACCTCTGCCGTGAGCTGGTCCACTCACAGAGCCCAGCACAGGAGAGGGAGGTATTGGGCAAATGTAAAATGGTGGGATTTAGTCAGGCTCCTTATAGCACTGTTTGGGGAGGAAGGATTTTTTTTCTTATCAGAGGGATTTAAACATATAATAGCTCTCATAATCACTGCACGATCTCTGCACCCTAGTTCTGGTGCACTGAGGTGAACACTCCATGCTCACTATCACGGAGAAGCTTTCCTGAGCTTCTGCCAGGGCAGGCAGTGGGGAAGCAGCACTGGATTTGTTTTGGCTGGAAAGAGTTGGCAGTTTTGACCAGCATGCCTTACAAGTAACAATCACTTGGAAGAGGAAGGCAGAGGGCTGCACATTTCCTAGGACCTGTAAGACATGAAGTTGGGGAATTTTTTGTGGCTGCAGCTCAGGAAATCTGGATCAGCTCCACAGTGTTGCCTCCTGCATCTCCTTTCTTGCCATCCTCTCTGTGGGCCAGAAGATCTCTAGAGATGGACTCTTTCTGGGGGACTGTGCCACAGTTTTGCAAATGGACTCCTGACCCTTGTGGCTGCTGCAATGCTACCAAGTGATACCATCTCTGACTGGTTCTGGAGAAGTCTCTCCTTGCTCCCTTGCAGGCGGCTGGCCGGGGGTATTGCTCCTCCCTACATGTGCCCTGGGTGGGTGGCAAATGTCCACCTCTGCCAAGAGCACACATCCCAAAACGGCAGAGGGAAAAGCACAACAAGAAATTTCCTATTTTCGCTCCTGCGAGGCTGAGGGTGTGAAGCTTGAAATTTGTGCTTGTTTTCTGTTTTTTTCCAATGCCTGATTATGGCCAAGAATTTTGTATAGACACAGCAATTTAGTTAGATTGATGGCCCTTGTCTCCCTAGTGACAAATGCCACGCCTGCCAGACACTTGGCTCTAAACAGCCTTTACAATCATTCTGCTTTTTTTAAAGTTTAAATGCCCACTAGAGAAAAAATTAGTTTGTCATTTAGACTGGCCTTGGCTAAATTAGTTTGTTCCTGAGCAAGCATAAAACTCAAAATGAATACACTACTCTGGGAGGCATGAGAGCTCCTCATAAAGAACAGCTAAAGGGTAGATTTAAATTCATATCAAGAAAAACAATTAGAGAAGCATTTGGGGCAGGAAGGTAACGTTAGAAAGCAGATATACCCAGCAAGTGTGTTGTGAGAGTCCAGGCTGTGCCACAACGGCAGTGAAAGACAGAGGGAGGTATAAGTGATGCAGGGAGGGATGAAACCTTGGTTTTCCTGCTCACCAGGAGCAGTTGTCACAATGTCTTTCTGAGGTGCTGCATCAGCATCAGGCTCTTGTGAAGCTGCACAGTTTGAAGAGAAACATTCTCCTTAGTTTAAGGACGCCAGCATATAAATCACTTGTGGAAGCAAGAGCCATGTCTGACCATCCAGGCTTTACTAGGTGGGAAAAATTAACACTTGTCCTAGAGCATACAGGATCAACTGGATGCTTGAAGGACCTTTCTGCATACATCAGAAATGTTAATTGCTGATGCCTCACAGGCAATTGTATTTGAGATCCCTGATTTTATACTTTTGGGGGAGAAAAAGTGCAGGTGGAGGCCAGAGCCTCGTGGTAAGAAGTGGAGGCTTCACAGGGTGGGGTCTCAAGTTAGGAGCCACCCACACTGCCATGCAACAGGACTGGTTTACAGCTGATCTTTTCTCCTTGATCCTTGTGCCAGGCACACATGCCTGACACCAGTCTCTCATGTGGCTTTTACCTTCAGTCTGCTGCCCATGATGCTGCCCACAGAGCCTGCTCCCCTCTCCCTCCTGCCACAGCCTGGGCTGGGCAGTCTGTACTGGAGCCATCCTATCCCTAAGAGCTGCATGGACCATTTTCTGCATGGGCTTTATTGAGCAAGAGGTTTGAACTCCCGTTCATGTGGGGTGATTCCTTGTGCAAACCTGCCATATCCGGCCAGTTTCTACCCCCAAGACAGGCTCATCTGAAGTGAATGAGCTGGTTTTGGCCAAGCCCTTGATGAGCCAGAACAAAGTCTATGCCTTACATAAAAGCAAAACTAGATGGTTCCCCAGGGGGCAGAAAATATTTGTTACTAGGGACAGCATTGCAACCTGTCAACTTCCAATTCCCTTTATTTTCATGCATCTTTCAAAACCCCTAGCTCTACACATTTGAAAATACACTTCAAGAATTAATCTCCTCTTAGGTGACTCTTTAAATATCAACTCTGAGCCTAGAGTAAATTTCCACAGGCAAGTTATAAAACTCTGAAAACAGGATTTAATAATGGTAATGCTGACAAAGTCTCTTCTGCAGCAATGATAGTAGGTGCCTGTTGTATACCCAACAAACAGTTGGGCTTAAAAATAGATGGGGGAGAGCAAATTTATTGTTATTACCTGGGTGCACTCCTGAAAGCTTCATAATTCAGAGACCTTCCTTTTCAGCCTGATAAAAGTCTCGACCTAGAGACAGATTAATGATTCTAATTTCTCCACTTGTATTATTTTATTAGACTCACTGTGGCAAAGTGGTATTTTTGTTAATGGGCCTTATGTACCTATTTCTCTGTGTGCCATATGCAGCACGTGTTCCACCATGCCTGCCAGAATAATTTGGTTAAAAATACTAAAACTGAGCCTGATATGCCTGTTAGTACAAGAGACATGAAAAATACCTAGCAGGAGCTGAGAGTGGAACAAATAGGAGTCTACTGAGACTGGGAGAGAAAGTACCCTCTGATTTAGTGTTCACCTCAGGTCCGTTTTATGCATGTGCATAAAGAAAGGAAAAATTCATTGATTTTCTTCAGAAATAGTTTATGTCTTGGTGGAGCAAAGCATGTAAGTTCCTGCTTAAGTCTATTCCCATAAAGTGTTTAAGCAGCTGCCTATGTCCCACTAATGAAAATATAAGATTTACATGTCGGAGCGAATGTTCTCAGAAGCTTTGCTGTCCTGAGGCCTGATGTGTGTTCTGGACACAGCTGGTCCCGCAGGCTAAGGATGCAGAAATGAAGAGCAGAGTGGTCATTATCTTGTCACTACATGATGGCTTGCTCAGACTTTCTCCAGATAAAGCTCTGGGGATATATTTTTAAGTGCTATCAGCATATATACACCGGGATTTATTTTCAAACCTTTCTCATGCTCTCAATCATGTCAGTAGTTCATCCCCAGAACTAGCAGAAATTTGCATTATCAAAACTAGTATGGGAACATTCTCTATCACAGTGACGGGTGTGAGAAAGCCAGCACCAACCCCTCTGAGGTTATCCAAATCTCTCATCCTTTTTACTCTTTTTCATCTGCAGAGGTCTGGGAAAGGAATTTTCTCAGAAGTACTTGATCTCCAGAATGTTTTTTGCAGCTCAGTGCTGTATTTCAGGCAGTGCTTCATGTGGGTGGGAGAGGAGGGGATGTATGGGCTCCTCCTGCTTGGGGTTGTGACATTCCGTGGTGTGGTGTAAATGAGGGTGATAGCAAGGGAAACTCTAAAAATATTTGGCATCATATTTGTGAGACTGCCTTCTTTGGGAAGGAGGCCCAGGCCCCTGGGGCAACCCCACAACCAATGGTGTTCTGTACAAGGGAACAAGTCTGGCAGCATCAGAGAATTTGTGCAAAATTATTAATCCCCCACAAAAATACCAGTAAAAAAATATGGAGTGCTAATTTTGAGGATCAAAGTCCTCTAATATTTTTACTTACAATACCCATCAATGAAAACCGTGCGCTTCCGTAGGGTTCAAATTTCCAGCTCAGATGGGATGTGCAGGGCTCAGTCCTGCTTGGGGCACATCACAATGGTTCTCCTCACCCCTGTTTCCTGGTTTGTCCCTAGGAATAGGTGGCTTAGCAGAAGCAGCACCTCTCAGGGTCTGACCCGCACGCTGATGGAAGGATAAAGTCTAGAACTGATGACGAAACCTTTGGGCTTGGAAGCAAACTTAAAACAACAGCTTTGGGAAAAGTTCTTGCTTGTGCTTTCTCCCATGCAATCAGTGCAGTTATTAAAATTTACTGTGGTTGCTATTTCCAGAGAAGATTTGGGAGCTTAACTGAGGGTTCCTTTTTCCAAGTGCTTTTTAGTGTTGACAGTGCAGAAGAGTCATCTGTGACAATTTCGATTTTTCTGTCATTGCCGCTTCCTACATGGGATTTATTTTTACAGGCAGGATCCTTCAGAATAATTCTTTTTTTAAATTCCATTTTCGTTTAGCAAAGTAGCTTCTGTGGGTTGTCCCCACTCAGATATTTTTACACCCTCTAGAAAGCTGAGTTTCTGTGCTCCTTATGGACATGAATCGCCATCTTCTGCACTTTGTAAAGGAATTATTTTAAATCCATACTAGTACTGTGGATTTCAATAGGAATTCTGCCATGGTCATTTCCAATGTCAGGGTACACAGATATTTGAGTTGCACACAATGAGACAATGAGGTTTTTTCTGAGGTGTGATATTCATGGATAAGTGGACTGTGAAATTCGTTTATCAGATAAAACATCATAATTTTTTTTTTCTTCCTTCTGAACATCTTTGTCCTCATTTTTGTGTTTATTTTTTATTTCCATGTTATGTTAAAATTGTAGATAACTTGGGGCAAGGACCACCATGTTTTATTAGTAATATTGCAAGACATTTCTGAGTAGAATTTATGTATTAATGCAAATATTTGGGGAAAAGAACTGCTGTGTAGTAGCAAATCTTAGCATTCAGCTGTCCAGGAGTTCATTAGTCCTCTGTGCTTCCCTAGAATCAAATTAAATGGTGAACACCAGTGAGTCCTTTGATCACACAACAAAGTTTTCCACAGGGCATGGGATTACATGTGCCATATTGAGTCACAGTGCCACATACAGTACAAGGCTCTGGTGTGGTGTCTGCCATTATACTTCAGATACTAAGCAAATAAAAACATGTATTTCCATAGACACTGTAATGTGTGACAAATACTGCCCTTAAGTATGCAAATATATCTTCTAATATAGTCAAATTGAGCTGTTACTATATTCTAAAGAAGAATTTGGTGCCATATGCTGATCCATAAATACCAATCACTTACATGTATCCCAACACCTGCATTTAAACTACAATTTTTACCTTTGGCTGTTGCATGACCATGTGTACACAGCATGATTTGGTGAGCACCCATGGCACGGGGCTGGCTGGACCTCAGGATCCAGACTGAAAGACTTTCAGGGAAGGGGAACAGGTCTAGTACAGTCCTAGACCCACAGGAACTCAGAGGAACCTGAGTTACTTCAAATTAGAGATTTAAAAAGAAATGTCATTGCACAGGATTAAACAGCTAATGAGAAAATTGGAGGGACTGTAAGTGTCTGCTGCACTGCACTCTGTTGTCTCTGTTATTCCCAGGCAAACCTCTAGTTTTAAATCATTGTCACCTCTTATCTTTTCCCTCATAAAAAAAGTGCAGTTGCCATGTGCCTTCTCTGAAACCCTGCAGGCGGAAATGTATTTTTCTTCCCAAGGGCAAAGTTATTCACATTTGACAAAAATGAGAACAATTACCATTAGATGAAACAATGAAAGGAAACAAAAATTTTGGGTATACCTGAAACTTCTGTTTCGCTTGGAATGGAAAGCTCTGATTCACTGTAAACAACTTAATGATTTTCTTTCATTAAAAATTCCAGTCAGTTTTTACAAAAGAAAAAAAGCTAGTCTTTCAAATGAAGAGTCTGATATCAGTTTGAAAGCATTAAGGCAAAGTTCTCTAACTTTCCAAAATTATTTCTTTTTTAAATTGCCAAAACATCACATTTTCCCTTATTTTATTCTCCACTCCCTCAGTTCTTTTCCGTTGGAAGTTTCATACCTTTCCCCCTTTGAAATACACCTTGTGCAGACATTTGAATAGTTGTTTCAGTAAGATCATTATCCAAAAGACAACTTTTGCTGCATGCAAGGGCCAAAACATTAACAAATCCTACAAGGGACCATGGAAATGGTTTCTGTTTTTCACTTACAACCCACAAGCTCTCCATAGGCAGAGACAGTATCTCAGCTGGTTTTCATTCCTGACCTTTATTACATTGATATAATCCACCGCAGACGGATGCTGCTCCTTATTAATCATACTGGTCTTTCTAAACATTTAATCATCAATTCGACTGGGAAAAAAGCAGGATAAAAGTAAATTTTATTTTTTGGTTGGAGAGCATGTATTTTTTGCGTTAAGAAGTTGTGTAAGATTTCAGCTAAATTTACTTACTAATTTCTAAAATAATTAATTCTTCTTTAAACAGATGTTTGGATTAAAAATCCTTGAATTTTTTACCATGTTTCATTTCCAAATCTCCCGTTTGAAGCCAAAGTTAATAATTAATGACAGTGAGCAAGCACAGCCATGTGAAAGCACTGCCCCAAATTACAGCTTCAAAGTCACTGGCTTTTAAGGCACCCGTGGTCACACTGCTCCATGGCTTTTGGGGGTTCAAAGGCGCTTCTTGTCCTTCTCTGGGACCTTGAAATATTAAATGAATCCCTTACATGAATGCTTAGTAAATAAACCTTTAGCATAGACTGGCTACGGGCTATTTGCATGCCGTTTTCCACGTTGGTCTTGCTTTTATTTACTGTTACAAAATTCAGTCTTTCAGGTCCAGCAGTACAGAGCATCCCCCAGGACACCAGGGCTTAGTCTCTGTTGTAAATAGTCCTGCAAGCGGCTCTGCGGCACGCTATAACTGAAATAATCAATATGTATCCTAATAGACAGAAACAAAAGTGTCCCCAAAGTGTAAACAGGGCCGTGTGAAATACAACAAAGTAAATTTAGCTACTAAACTGTGCTAACTGTGGTGGATTTTTGTGGGAAGATAATTTATTTAATGACCGTCGGAGCTGTTGGACTTTCCGCCACAGATCTTGAAGGCCATCGGCTGAGTTGGGACGTTAGCAGTTCCAAAGGTAAAGATAATCTTCTCAATTAGATTGAACCTCGTTATTAATTTCCAAGCCGTCTCTCCTTCATTGCAGAGCTGGAGCCGCAGGGGATATTTCTGCAGCGCAGCCCCAGCATAAAACAGGACCTGCAGCTCCTGAGCACCAGCCACCATTTATCCACGTCCTCAGCTCAGGGCTGGTTTTCTCCACAGCAGATGTAGTAGAAGAAAGAGTTTGGGAATGCGGCGCCCTTCCTCTAGGCTGCATTTGACAAAAAAAAGCTGTGTTTTTAGGCTAATAAATAATTCCAAAGTACCTGTTTTTGGATTACAAATGCTCTTTCAAGGGAGAGTGGCTTCAGATGAAGTTTTGAAATTTGAAGTGAATCATTTTGATTTACTCATTTCTTTTTATTGTGTCAAAATGCTTTATTTCATAACAGTTCAGAGCTGTCTCACCTAGACCTTGGTATAGTAGAATATTAGTTGTAATAATAGGATAAGTACTAGACTATAGCTCTTTTCATGTTATTGAAACAAAATGTAGTCCTATATCACAACTACATGATCCAGTATTAATGAAAATAAATTCTCCCATATTCTCAAACCAAATAAAACAAAAAAAAAAAGTGTTTACAGGAAAATTTTGGGTTGTTTTCCGTCTGGGTTTTTTTCCATTTAGAATGAAAACAAACCTCAGAAAATTCTTCAGAGCTGAGAACCTGACCAGTGTCCCCTGAGACTGCCACGTTCACTGGCTCAGCTGGTGAAGACATGCTAGACAAAAACACAAAACATCTTGCAAGACTCAGAGTCAGCCTCTACTCTTAAGGTGGCCTATTTTGGGGCCTTTCCTCTGAACTGAATCTGGTCAGGGCTGCTCGTGAATTTATGGTGCTCTTTATCACAGCTCCCTGACTACGTTATTGACACACAAACAAAAGCAGAGGCTGGTAGAGAGAAACCTTATTGCAATAGGGAAGAAAAGATTTGGTCACCAGGATGGGCAGTATGGATAAACACCCCATTAATTTGAAAATAATAAACAGCAGCAGAGGTAGAGGGAGAAAAATTGCCTTACAAAATAAACAAATCAAGAAAATTAGACAAAGTCCATGACCCTGAAAAGGAGAAGGCAGAGCCACTCTCCCTACAAACAGTGATCCCACGGGTTTACAAATTGATGTCCTCACTGCTGCAAGTGCAATATGGCCTAAAGAGCTTGTTGATCTTTAAAAAATATTTTAATTAGAGTAAATAATTGGTCAAATAATACTTCTGAACTTATCTCCCTGATTTCTGCAAAGACCTGAAGGAATTAGCACTGTTGTACCAAATCCAGGGAGCCAGCAGCATCTAAGGCTTGTCTCTTGGAAAAGTGTCATGGTCTCACATAGTTTCATGTTCACTTTTTAAACCATGTCCCAAGGTTCTGCCCACAGGGATCTTACCCTGTGGTAATGGAGGAAATGTACAGGTTTGCAGAGGAACAGGGAGGCACTAAATAACCCCTGCCAATAGCAGGATAGTTCACTGCCAGCTCCAGATGGCTTTTTTTAATCAAGCAGTGCAATATTGATGGCCTCTGCCCAAGCTCTTTCACTAATTGCCTTCCACCATGAACTCTGCAAATGTATGATAAACCCAAATTTCCACCAAAGATAAGGCTGGGATAAAGATACATTTTGTGAGAACAGGCAAAAGACAGGAAACAGGAAATCATGGCATTAAGGGTTCTTATGAAGATATTTTCATTGATTTCTCTGGATCTTGAAATGCATAATTTAACATCATTTGCTTTAACTCATATAAAGAAGCTGCCAAGCACTCACCTCCTTACCCTCAGTTTTCAGGCAGTCTGTAACACTTCCAGAGGAGCTGTGTTAAGGATTCAATGTTCTCTGCTCCTTTCCATTATGTTTACTACGCAGTCGTATTATTAGGTTTCTGCTATTTCTCATACTACAGTATGTGATATTAAAGTTCTCAGATCTTCAGCACTCATCTACACAAATGTCTAATTAATCTCAGCTTCTGAAATTTGTGTTTAATTTGGTATTTAAGAGGGATTATTAGCATAAATATGAACATAGCTGCAAACAGGTGAGATATATTTTAACATTACAGAAAGCTTGGAACCTGATGAAAGACCTTTTCACAATTGCCTGCTGTTTCTTATAGGAAATATGCATTAAACAACCTACAGATGAAAAGGACGAGATATTTGAGCTGACATTTTTTCACCATCTGAGTTAACTGCTCTGTTCTCTAACTGTGAAGAAGATGACACTGTTTTCAATTACACACTTTATTCCCTGTTCCTGAGGGTTATCACTAATACACTTTGTCCTTGGAGATGTTCAGAGCTTAGACTGTGCTGCAAATTATGATGAACATAGCTAAACCTTTTTTTTAAATCCATTTATTTCTCTTTATAGACATTTCCACTCAGAGGCCTTTTTGTGCCCTCTCTCCAGTGCCTTCAACATTTACAGCCTTACAAGGAAAGAGTGAGCAGAGCCCTTCTCTTTCAGTAGCTGCACTCCATTGGGGGATTTCAAAGCTAAAACTGCTGGAGAGCCAGAGGGTGATGCAGACAGCTGCAGAGAGGGTTGGTGTGAGGTTTGGGTTAGATGGTGCCTGCTGCCCATGAGGAGAAGAAGGAGTATGAAGCACCAGTGCAAAGTGCTGCCTTGTGACAGCTCCTTGGGTTGGGAGAAACTCATTTACAGCCTTTTCCCTGGAGAGATGGCCCAGGAAAAAGCACACAGGATAAACACCAGCTGAGGGCCCCCAAAGTGCCAACTGGAGTGAACATCAGGGAGGTGCAAAGAAGGTGAGGGTGGTCGCTGCTGAGATGTGTTTGCAGAGGGGGAGCCATCCTGACTTTGTGTCTGAAGCCTGTCCTCAGAGACAGCATCCAGGCTCGAGCAGCACTGCAGGGAGATGCTGGCTGGTTAGTACAGACAGCACTGAATTCATCAGGGCCTCCTGGGGCTGTGCAGGGACTCTCACCTGCTGATGCTGAACATCAGCCCTCTCCCACCAGTCTGCAAATGAATAGAAGGAGGCTGCTCTGATGTTGTGGAGGTGTCTGCCACCTCTAAGCATTCAACAATCCACTGCCCAAATGTGCTTGCTCATGTTGCCCCTTCCAGTGCTCAGACTCATCCAGAGCATCCATCTTTATAAACCTCTCTGTGCTCTGGGCGATCTGCCCAGCTGCCCTGGGGTCTGGCTGCTTAACTGCATTAAGGGACAGTAATTTCCTGGTGAGACAGCCAGCCATGTCTCGCATTTCTAAATTTCTGTTTAATTTCATTTTCTGCTTAAATTAATGTTTTTTCTCTATGCATGTCTAATAGCAACTTCTCTCCCATAGAGGCTCTCTGGGTTTTCTGCCTCGAGCATCAGCTCTGCAGCTTTTGGTGGGACATCAGGTCCCTGGGCGATGCTGCCAGAAGATGCATGATGGGAATGTCCCTCCATCCCTCTCCTTGCTGCACCTGGAGAGTCAGAGCATCAGGACCTCGGCTTTCATTGTGCAAGGGGAGGGAGGTTTTGACAGCAACCTTGGGCACACTCCTTCCCAGAATGTCCATGTCAGGATCTGAGAGGGTGGCAAATCTGCTTTGCCTTTTTGTTTCCATAAGCCCTGTGGAGCCAAAAGTCCTCATGTCTCCCATGTAGAAGAAATTATAGGTCCCTTCCTGCAAGGGTGAGCAGGTTTCTTGTCCTAAAACCAAAACTGTCATAGAATCGCAGAACTGTAAAATGGTTTGGGTTGGAAGAGATATGAAAGTCATCTAGTTCAAACCTCCCTGCTATAGGTAGGCACACCTTCCACTAGATCAGGTTGCTCCAAACCCAATCCAACCTGGATTTCACCACTTCCAGGGATGGGCCAGCCACAGCTTCTCCAGACACCCTTTTCCAGTGCCTCACCACGCTCACAGGAAGGACTTTTCCTAATGACCAGTCTAAACCTACTTTTTTTTCAGTTTAATGCCATTGCCCTTTGTCCTGTCACTACTCCACTCTGGTACAAAGCCTTTCTCCAGGGACCTGCAGGGACCCCCTTGGTTACATTTCCCAAGGGTTCCCAGGTGCCACCCAGGGTGGTGGTGGGAGAGACGGAGCCCCTCTCATTTGTGTAGAAGCTGTGGGTGAACACTTCAAGGTGAGGGGCTGTCCTCTCACTCTCCCTTTTTAAGCAAACAACTGCAACTTTTTCTGATCAGGAAGGACAGCCTGGCTTCACACATCTTGCCTTCACTCCATGACTTTTCAGTTTCTCAGTGTTAACCCACCTTTGTAAACAGCCGTTGAGATGTTTGGCTACAACAAAAGGATCTGCGTGTTTGCATGAAGCCTTATGGGGGGCTGTAATTTTCATTTTGCAGAAACCACTCAAACAGCTCCTCAAGAATTAGAAGGCAGAGCTAATAGCACTTTCAAAGAGGGTCAATTCATTGATATTACTGGAAGTCTCAGAGGTCAGCCTTCCAATGCACTCAACACTCCATGGCACAATTAAAATTGCTGGATCTCCTGCAGGTATTTTCCATTTTAATTTACCGACGGAGCAAAGTGAAGAAAAACTTAATGCACAAAACAGTGGGTTATGCAGTGCTGTGACATTTGCTCAGCTCTGTGAGAAGGGAAATAAACTTTCCAGCAAACAATTTTAAGCACATCTTTGTGTTTAGGACTAACAGGTTTATATGGAATGAGTCACGGTGCCATATTCTGTTTTTAAGCACCGTGACGCATTCAGCATAAGCCTTTCTGAAGGTACAGCACAGGACCTGCCTGCAAAAAACAGCTTGTCAATGAGCAGGGGGGTCACCTTCTGGCAGGCACAGCCTTGTCTCCCTCCAGGCACTGAGAATTTGAGGGGCTCTGCCGTGCCAAGGGCTGGTGTACATGAGGGGCAACGCCAGCTTCCATGGACACGAGTGTGAATTCTGTAGTGATGGATGTCTTCAAGCAAAGCATTAGGGTCCCTACTTCTGGGTGAATTTTTCAATTCATAGCAAATGCGATGGGGTGGAACAGTCACTTTTGGAAGTGAGAGCGGGCTGGGTTCCCAGAGGCCCTGGCAAGGTGCCCTCATGTGTCCGCTCCCGGTTCGTCCACTTATTTTATCTATTGTTAAACCCAATGAGAACAAAGACCAGCTAAATCATCTTGGGATTTTCTTCAAGTGATTCAGCAAAACCGAAGCCTGCAATGAAAAGCTTTTCCAACAAAAATAATGACAAGATGGGTCTGTAGGCGCTGCAGTACTGCATTTGAACAAAGCACAACTTTGATTTTCATTTTGAAAAAATATTCATCCTTCAAGTCCACGTAATTTAGTACCTTAGTCTTCTCCATGCAAAGGTCTTTTCAAAAGCATTTCTTTTTAGTAAAAATGTATTAACTCATTTGCCTTTAGCTGACTTCTGCTTTCAGCTTGACAAGCCAAGAATGTTTCCATTTGGATAATAACTTGGAAAATGCCAGGAGATGAAGAAAACTTCCTGTCTTTCATCAATGGGAATCACTTTGTCCACTGATTTCCCTTGCTGTAAGCATGGGGTGAGTCACACTGAGGTCCAACTCCCACAGTGGCTGGTGGCAAAGTGCCAGGAGGCGATTAGAAGAATTAAAATGGATGAGAATTGATCAAGCAAAAGGTAGGAAAATCCCAAATGCAGCAAATACCGTCAGCTCCCGTGTTGTGCCAGCTTTCCTGAGAAGTACTTAGAGATGCAATAAGGTTTTTTTTGTTAGTAAGGGCCATCACAAAGGCATTGCTGAGCAAAAGCACGAAAAATAGGTGTGTGCTTCCCACTGTAGCTGGGCCAGGTCCTGTTAGTTCCCTGTTATCACTGGTGTAGTTACAGTTCCGTGGTGCTGTTGCCGGGCCCCTGCACTGGTGTTTTCTCCTCCACACACAAGAGCAATGAATCACAAAGCTTATTATTCCTTATCTAAGTTTTACCTCCAGGGAATTCAAATGAAACACTGGGACAGAGGAAAGCCGGCTCACTGCTGTGGGAGGATGTCAATATCTTAATATCAATTTGGAAAGATAAGGTCCCCCAGATTTAAATCCCAGAAGAACCTCTGATGGACTGAAGTGCAGAGAATGGTCCTCATGCCAGTATAGACTGAGCAGATGCCAGGCTTAAGAATCAACAAATTTTTGTTGCATCATCTCCATTTTTAACAGAATTGTCTCAAAATGCTGCAGTCAGCACCTGCCTCAAACAACCACTGTGAAGATTACCTAAAGCTGAAGCAATGCCTTGAAGTCAAATCATATGTAGGAAGGCTACTTATCATTAAGGTGTTACTAATAAGGTTATTTTAAACTCAGACTAGGTTACTGAAGCAGTTTCATAAAAAGCCCGTGCAAAACACAGTATTTAGAACAATGTTAGGTGAGAACAAAGGACTGACATTCTAAAATGAATGCTGCAGACCAAGAATTAGGCAGTGCCTTTTAATGGGCACTGTGCAGCAGCTGCCACAACCCAGTGCAGTCCGTGCCAGAGCCAGCCTGTGTGATGAGCCCGGCCCTGCAGCCTTCAGAGCCCTTCCTGTCCTATTTTCTCTCCCAGTCCCAACTGCCCTTGCAAAACCCACCACATCTGAGCACATCCCAAAGGCCATGATAGATCCGACTGGCTTTTTGGCTCTGTTCCCCGCTGGGGAGGGGAGGAAAGCTGTGAAGGCCAAGTTGAAGCACTCTCTGGTTTCTATACGAAATGGAGTGGGGTGAGGGGTTTAGCTGAATTTTAAAAATTTTATGTGAGATTGAGCCCTTAGTCACGGCGCCGTCACAGAGCTGGGTTTGGCAGTGCCCCAGCTCCAGACCAAGACTGGATTTTCTCCTTTCCCTTGTGCAAAGTGGTTCTGACAGCTGCTCAAAAGCTTTCCAAAGATTGCTGTCACTGGTCACTGGGGAGAGGAGTGTAGGTGTCCCAGGCCTGGTGACACCATGGTTTTGCAGGCACCAGCTCCTGGCCTCGGAGCCACACATCTTGGGCACCTTCACCTGACCCAAAGATCATTCCTTTCACACCCTAAAGATTTGGAATCCTGACAAATGGGGATGAAGGTTAAGCCAGATTGTTTTTGTCTAAAATCCAGCACATTAAATGCACTGGGCACACAGCTAAGCTACACAGGAGGTTTTCTTTCTGTCTATGTGTCTTTCCTGAGTGTGGGAGACTTGGTCAGCAGTGGTGGGAGAGCATGAGTGAGGAACAGAGCCCTTGATGGGGGTCCAGCATCATCATGGCCATGAGGAATCACCTGAATTGCTCTTAATTACGAAGCAAGCCAGAAATGTGAACACGGGGATAAAAAAACAACCAAAGCAAAAGGAGCCTCCTACACTTCATTAGCTAATTCCACGCTGCAGTTGCAGCTATGCTTATCCATGAGCTTATAGTGGATTTTACATGAGATTGCAGGGTATGTGCTAATACGGAAATTATTTTGCATGTAAAAGTGCCACAATTACCTTTGCTGATGAAGATTTTCTCTCCACCCCACAGGCTCTGGATCCCTCAGGTGTCACCAGGTCCCAAGGGTTTGCACTCCCACAAGCCTCCTCTTATCCCGAGCAAGCAGCTGATCCTGGGATAATTGCTGGAGCTGTTAGCAAAGAGCATGGATGAGGTGCATTACTGACGTAATGATAATAAATGGAGGCTTTCGCTAACCCACATCGGACAACAAGGCATTGCACGCCCAGAAAATGAGCCACATGTTGATGTTGCTGTTCAAAACTGGGAAAAGTACGAGCATTTCAGCCCATCCTGGATTTTCAAAAGAATGCACTTGCAGAAGAAAGGGACCTTTTTCCCTAATTCTCTATGCATGAAGCTACCTAATACCTCACGGGCAACCCGGGCTTACCTTGTAAGTAAACTATTCCAGGCCAGGGCAGCTGGAGATGAAGGCTGGTGTTGGATGAGCTGATGGAGTAGCACAAACATGTGGCTGAGATGTGCAGACCTGGCTGATGAGGGGCTGGTTGGGGGTGCTTGATTGCAAATATTTTGCCACAAAAGAGACTTGTGGCAATATTTGCCACAAGACTCTACTCTGGGGAGATCCATAATTAAATTCAAGTTAAAGTCCACAAAGTCCTGTGCAGTACTCTGTCATCTGTTTTAATCAGACTGCAGCAGATAATAAACCCCTTTGTCTGGAGTGCAACCTGAGGGGAGAGCGGACTCATATCTGACAAAAAGACAGAGTGCAGGCTCATGTTAAGTGACTGATCCACGGCAGCCCCTTGGGCCATGGGAGCTGCTGGCTTTCTTCTATAGAAATATTGCTGCAACAAAAGTTGATTTCTGGATCTTGGAAGGCTTCCTTACCTAATTCACTTCGGCCTTCTAATACTCTGATATTTGTCCATGGCTGTACTTACCTCTAAATAAATTAGGCTGAAATATTATCCTGCACCTGAATCAACTGGTTTCTTCGCTGGCAGTAAGATACTCATTTTTCTGCGGCCCAGTGTTTCCTGGCCAGTGCAAAAATCACTGTATTTTTTGAGTTCAGGTGAAGCAGCATTCTGGAGCCCCTTGCTACCCAGTTTGTTTTATTCACTTCCCTTCACTCTCCCTAAAGTCAGGTCTTAAATGAGAGCCTCAACACTCTCATCAGTTCTTCTTGTGAGCTTAATTTACAGTAATGCATCCATGTAGGACCTAAGACTATTTATTTCTGTAAATAATTATTTAAACCAGTTTTTATTCTTATGTTCACATAATGTTTGAAAAGTAAAATATCACAAAAGACTGGGAACTCTTTGGTTTATGATAGGTATTAAAGAATAAAGGCTGGGCCAAATAATCTATGAAGGTGCACTCCAACCTGAGTCGTTCTATGTTTCTACGAAAACAACTTAGAAAACCCTTGTAAAACCAGAAATGAGGAGGACAGGCTTCTCATTCATCCATTCCTATTAGCCTGAAAAGTATGATGAACGTAAGTTTGTTTCTATGCAATATAATTTTAAACCTGATTGTCATTTTAAGATGCAGTAATTAACAGCAAAATCACTACTGATTGGTGGGGCAGCAGCCTGGGCTAGGTACCATGAGGATGAAGAGAACATCAGGGAACGCCATGAAAAATTGGCTCTAAATTACATTAAGCTGCTAAAAATTTAAAGCTTTAATTATTAGCTCATAACACCAAGTGAGAAAAGAAAATGCTGCCATAGTGACAAGGTGCAACACCAGCACTTCTGTGCTTCTTAATCACATTTGTTAATTATGGTGACGCATGCTGATGAGGAACAATGGGCTGGGGACTGCTGGCCCAGCATGCAGAAAGGCATTTGCAGGCAGAAAGCTGCGACAGGCAGAGGGGAGGGCCCAGTAGAGACAGGGACAGGGACAGGGACAGGGACAGGGACAGGGACAGGGACAGGGACAGGGACAGGGACAGGGACAGGGACAGGGACAGGGACAGGGACAGAGACAGGGACAGGGACAGGGATGCCTTTCCTCGGGGCTGCTGCACAGGCAGAGAAGGGAAGTCTCCTACCTACAGTCAGCGTGGGAGGGGCTGCTCTGTTCCCGTCTGCCTGTTTTTGGAGTGACAGGGGGGTGTGCACAATACACCGGGGAGGCCCAGTTTTGGTCCAGTCCTTATTCAGGCTGTTCCATGCACCCACTTTGTGTGTGTGGGCATCACAGGAGACCCAGCTCCAGCACAGGAATGCACCCAACTCTGCCCCACTGCCCGCGGGGAGAACCCTGCTGCCCAGGGACCTCACGGGGATGCCTTCTGCAAGTACTTGAGATGGGTATCAGGAAGGATTCTGTGTAGTAATATATACCTGGAATCTTCACATTTGCGTTTCACACTCCTCCATACACTCATATGGACATTTTCCCAATTAGCTTAACTTCTGTCTTGACAGAACCAAGACAGCAGGAAATATCCTGAATGTCAGGGACTTAAAATATAACCTCTTCAGAGCACGGCTGGATTTTGACCACAGCTGAGGTATCTAAATGATACTTTAAAGGAGATAAATAATATAATAATAGATAATAACAAATGGAAAGTTTGTCATAATTAAAAATGCAATTTACCTTCTTAGCCAGAGGGAATATAAGCTTGTATTTTGTTCTTTGCCATTAATGTTCTGCCAGTTAATGTACTAGGTTTCTATAATTATCAACCCTCCTATCATTATACTAGTGGTTGACTGAATGTTCGGAGATACACACTGACACCTCGGCCCACAGCTGGCCCCTCGATTTATCAAATAGTGGCAGCCAAGGCTCTGCCTATTGAATAAAGATGGAGTGACTAAAGGGAGCTCTGGAGATGCTGCTGCTTGCAACAGAAAAAATAAATAGCTGCAGCTTTGATCTGAGCAGTTACCCCTGTGCACAGCACGCTTGTTAATTATAGCTAATGGCTCAATGCTGCAGAGAGATTTTAAGAAACTTTTTAACAAAGTTTGGGAGCCAAGTGCTTGCAGTTTTGTGATCTGTGCACAGGGACAGACAGCTTCTGGAAACATGTAACATATTCCTGAGGTCTGCTGAAATATCCTCACAGTCCTGGCCGTGACGTGTGCTGGGACAGGGCTGAGCACTGCTGCGCACACACCTCAGACCATCAGCAGCACTGCAGGGCTGCCTGGCTCTGCCTCCAGGCAGCTGCTGCTCCCTTCTGGGTCAGGAGCCTCCTCCCTTATCGACCTGTTATATTGAATGTCCAGGTCAGACAGGTGTCATCTGTGGAGAAAAAAAGCCCAAAGATCGTTTATCCAAAGTCTCTAATATTCCCCATTTTTGTAATATGCGTTGTGCATAGGTTATACAAAAGGAAATCTAAGGGCGAGTCATTTACAGAAGTGTAGTGTCTAAATGCAAATATTTTAGAAAATATGAAGGGTTTTGTTGCACTGCATATCTTCCCAAGTTTTCTGGATATTTTTCTGATGTACATGTTTCTTGGGATTGAAATTACGGCCCTTTCTAAAACTGATGGTCTCTCCTCCTCAAATATATTTTAAAACTAAAGATCACTCAAAAACCCTCCAATTTTTGAATTGGGTTTTGATTTTCAGCTATGTTAACATCTTCTGCAGTGTTGGCTTTTTCTTTCTCCTTAAAACCTGTACGAAGACTTTTACATTTTCTACCTAAAGAAAATTATGTGAAGTGTGTTTGGATGTGGGACATTTGATTCTGCTTTGGGTAGATCACAGAATCATAGAACTGTTTGGGTTTGAAGGGACTTTAGAGACATCTATTCCCACTCCTCTGGCCTCAGGCAGTGACAGAGATGGAGGATGAGCTTAACCTGCAGGGCAGCACTTGTGTCCTTATCCTCAGCAGTGGCAAAAAACACCATCATAATGGGGACCTCCATTATTGTAAGGGCTCATAAGATAATTAACAGTAAAAATAAAATAAGCAAACAAATTGATCCCAAGCAAAGAGACAGAGAGGGGAGCTGTCATCTGTCAATTAGGAAAAAAACCCTGTTATCTGCAGGCTTGCTGTTTTCAAAGCAAGGCAGAAAGAGCCAGGAAACCACCACAGCAACATAAAGGTGGTCCAGATGTTGACTGCAATGTTAATAGCTGTGTGAGTATAACTTAAAATATGAGATAATGTTACTGCAACTAGGAAGTCCTGGAATCCATAAAGTAAATGGAAAGAGACCTGTGGAAGCTGGGAGACTTCATAATTCAGAAGAAGAAGTACCTAATAAAAAGCCCGAACGAGTGGGTCACATCTTTGGACTGAAGAGCTGTGCTTCACAATTTTTACAAGTGGTTTGAAAATTGCAGCAAGAGTAGTTCTTGCAAAATATAAACATCCACTGATAAAATAGCTTGCAAACTGTACATTTACACAGAAACTAGGGCCAAAAATTTCACAAAACTAACTGTGAGATCAAAGAGATTTCCATTCAAATCCAGGGTGCTGCCAAAGCATCCCTTGCTCACAAGTGCTGTGTAGAACATTAAAGAGAATGAAGTTTGCCTGTTGAAAGACAGATAACCTTACATTTCTCCTGAAATTCAGATGAAGATCCCCCATCTGCTCAGCTTTGCCCTCTGTGAGACTCCCTGCATTGCCTTGAATTGACAAAGGCATGTGGTCCATCAGATGGGGATCTTGTCTGGGACACAGGCTAAGCTCAGAGCAAGGACATGGAGCACTGTCCCAGTGCCAGGCCCCTGTGACAGGCTCCCAGCTCTCACACACCCTCCTCCCTCACTTCTCTTTCAGATAAAGAAATAAAATATAAGTCAGGTCATGGAGAGTCTCAATCACATGCAAAATGTGCTTCTGGAATAAAAATCCTTGTTTTTTGGTAATTATTGTACTTAAAGCCTTGCCCAAACATTATTGCCAGGAAGGGCAAGTCTTGCCTGGACTCCAGCACCTTACAGCCTGGGAATTTATTTACTTCTGGACAGTGTCTGCTGTGTCTTCTGGTTCTCTCGTGTCTCTGAGATAATGCCCAGTGCAGCCAGTTGGTCTGAGAGAGCAGCTCCGACGGGGAGCCAGGGACGGCGGCTGGGAGCCATCTGGGTGCGTGGCTATCAGTAATGCCGCTCATGTCCCAGGGTGATTAAGGCAGAGATAATAAGCAGCCAGATTCGCTGCTTTTGGGGATGTGGCAGCTGCCAGCAGGGAGCTGCAGACTGTGCAAACCCGAGAGCATCACCAGAGCTCTCGTCTCGCGCCCGTCCCCTTCAGGGACCCAAATTCTTTCTCCCAGGAAGATGCAAACCAGGACAGAGCTGGGCAGTGAAAATCAGCCTCTGGAAGACATTTTGTCTTTTCCTGAAGATTACGAGGCGTCTGCTGTGCTCTGGATTTCCAAAATGCCGCTAATGCTGGCTATCTCAGCTTGCAAATAAGGGTGAGCATCCTGTCAGGCTTTCAGGTGATGGGCTCATTTTCACCTGCGGACTTGTGAAGAGGCTGCATAATCTTTTCATAGACCTTGAAGACTGTCTTGGCTCTTTCACAGGTTGTGGGAAAAGAGAGCACAGAGCAAGTCTGAGAAGAGACCTGTACATTTTAATCACCTGATGTAACTGCAGAATTCTTAAAATGTCATGAAACTGATCGTGACTTTTTAAAACTAATTCAACAGCACTCTCTGTTCATAAATAGCAGCTATCCCACCACTGTAAATTTTAGGAATATGAAATACAAAAAAATATGCTTTGAGGGGAAAAAGCAGAAAGGTATAAGAAAAACTACCAAAATAAATTAGGAGTACTTTTTATAAAGCACTGCCGCTTAATTCATCACGAACATCTGATGAAGGCTGCTCACCAACCTGACAGGAGTCACTAGCACCATCACAGCCTGTGGGTGCCTGTGTAGCCTCCGAGATGATGCAGAGAGTTCCCATTTCTGTGCCCTGTGCTGCTTGTGGGCACCCTCAGCAGCAGAGTGCCCCACCATCATCACATCACGGTCCAGTTTCCAGGTTTTAGAAACAGTTCATGCAAGGAAACAAACCCCTCAGCCCAATTCTGCTTCCTGAGGGTGGGAGCCCGAGGACTCAGCTCCCCAAGCAGGTGAGGGGAGCACAGTGCCTGGAGTCTGGGGCCATGCCCCAGTCGATATCTGCAGTGGATAATGCACAAAGCACCTCTGTGGAACCTACATCTCTCCACACACAGACTTTTGACCCCAGAGAGACCTCGGGCATTCCTGCTGCCTCATGTTGTCTGGAACAAATATCCTCCAGCCTGGGAAGTTGAGAAAGAATCAACTTTCTATGGGAAAATGTGCTTGGAACCAAACAAGAACGTCATGACCTCAGCTGATTGTCCCCCTGCTGCAGGGATGTCCCTGGCACCTTCGGGACACCGAGGCTCCACTCCCCACCACCACAGACATTCCCCCTCACCTCAGCACCCAGCACCCAGCATGCAAAGGTGAGTAAAGCCCTCAGTCACCAGCATCCTTTTACAAGCTGCCTTGGATCTCCCAGACCATCTCCTGCCCACTCTTGCTTTGCTCCCACGTTCGGTTTCCCGGATTTCAGCAGTGTCTGGCACCTCCCAGAAGCAGCACCAACTCAGCTAGTGGCTGTCTCCACAACTCCTGCCACCTAGACCTGTCTGCCGGCCACAGGAAGCGGGAAGAGCATTGCTGGCACCACGTCTGCATCAGACCAGCTGCGTGCAGCCAGGGGAGGGAGAGGTGCAGTTCCTTACAGCTGTGCTTCTTTTTTCCCCCTCTCTTCTCTGCCTCTTCTATGAGAAACGCCCCCCAGTCCCACTCTGATTCCCTGCTAATTTTGCAGAGCTGGGCTGTCTCCGCCAGAACACCCTGCAGGAGCAGGGAGGAGCAGGAGGACATCGCACAGCTGTGCTGGCAGCAGCTCCCAGTGTGTGACCCTCTGCGGGTACAGGCGAGGGCACAGCCTCTGCCCTGCCCAATGCCAGTCTGCTCGCGGCTTCAGACGCATCTCTCTGTAACTGCTCTCCGCTTAAACCCACGATTCTCATGAGCTAAATCCCTCTCCTGCACATCTTAACACATCCTGAGCTCCAAGAGGCTTACTACGCTGCTAAATTAATGCTAGAAAAAGAGCTTTTCACCTGCTGTCATATTTAATCTCTCCTTCTCCTAAAAACATTTCCTGAAAATGCGTAAGAGCAGGAACCTTCCAAGATATTTGTTAAGTGTAAAACACTGAAGCGACTTAATGACACATTTATCTTTTCTCCTTTTCTTCTCAGATGCATTCCAAGCTGTGCCCATTGTATCAGCCTTTCAAAGATGCAGCCAAGCCGGTGCTGTTTCACACGTGAAGCTGTCACACCCTCATCATGTGAAGTGCAATCGGCCAGTTAGGGCGGAATGTTTCTCCTAGACGCTGGTGACAGGTGCCGAAGTCCCCTTGGGTTTGAAAGCCGGTGCTGTGTGATCCTGTGTTACGTAAACTTCTGCCCTGACCTACACCCTCGGTCGTCAGCCTGTGAAGGCGCCGAGTGCCTGAGCATCACACGGGCTGGGGATAAGGCCTCGCTCGTCTTCCGTGGCTCAGCAGTGCCAGCAGCAATGGGCAAACTGCTTCTCTCTTCCATCTTTCATTAGAATAGATTTCCTTTTTATTACCCTTCCAAGCGGCTCTCATCGTCTCAGACATCCTCGTAATTTCTCAGAGAATTTTTAATGCTTCTTCCCAAATTCCCTTCAGTTGTCTTTCACATGTCACAGCTCATATGGCTGGGGCTCATTGTAGCGCCATGTCTGTCTATTTGCTTCCTAAATCCCTGCAGATTTTTGGGGTGGTATTTCAGTATTTCTGAGTCGTCTTCTGTTTGTACTCTAACGTTTTATATGAAAACATGCTGGTCTTGAGATCTGTCAAGAAAGAGACAGCAACAAGTTAAACAACTTCCCATACTTAGGAAAGCGATGACAACACATGAAGAACCAAGTATTCAGAGAGTTTTGGGACATGAAAATCCAAAGAAGCAGGGAAATCACAGGTCAGAAGTAGTGTTGGTCCATTATGGTTGCTCTGCAGTGTTGAAGAGCTCAAACGTGCCTGAATGTGGGATACTGCGTAACAGCTCCTTCCCTGTGAAACTCCCCACTTAAGCTTGTTGAACACCTGCATACGTCAATAAATACATCAAAATTAAAACAAATTAAAATGCCACAAATGAATTCTGTGCCAAATGGAGTAAATGTATTTCCTGAGCGAAAAAGGCCAAACTATGTTGTTTTGGCTGAGAGTTCGTAAGCACTGTCTGAGCAGAGAACCTCTTCCACCAGATGAAAGCCTTGACACATCTTCTTTTCCCTCTCCTCTCCAGCTGCTCTCCTGTACCTCTTCAAATAAATTATGCAAGGATTTTGCTGATGGCCTTTCACTAATACATCATGGGTTGAACTGCTCTCTTTGCCAATACAAATGGCAGCAGCAGTTGCTCTCCATCTGAGCAAAGCAGTCAAGTGATACCTCTTGCATAATGTTGATATATTGAAGGGTCATCACTTTTTAGGAGGAGTGGAGACAATGTAAGAGAGCCAGGAAAGTCTTCTAACTGAAAAGGGTTTTAATTAGCACTTCAAGCTTCTGAGCCAAAGGAGAGCATTCAAATCAAAGCTGCCTGCTGTTAGTCTGAATGATGCTGAACCCTGTTTCAGCCCCGTAGCAGCAGAGGGCATAATTGAACCAAATCTGGATTTTCTGAGCCTTCCTATTGCATTTGCATTCTGGTAAACAAACAAACAAACAAAAAAATAGTTTGCAGATAAGAGAGAGAGACCCTCTCCTCATCTTCTGGTTCTTTCTACTTCCCACTAACAAATCATTGTTTAAAATCAATACAGTCTCCTTACGGACAAAGAATTTCCCTTTTATTTTAAATTTTACTTTGCTTCAAAGAAGGGAATCATGTTAACTCTTCAGAAGTCCCCTGCTCCTCTTCTCTCTGTAAAAACTGGGCCTTTTTAGAGGGTATTGTAGCCTGTGTTTTGTGCAAAGCAGGCACGAGAATCTCTTTGATAGCAACCCTTTCCATGAAGGCAGTAATCTCCTACCAAAAAAACCCAGAAGGGCAGAACTGGCTTTCCTGGAGACAAGTCCAGGGCAAACCTCTGCAGTGCCCTGATGCAGAGCCATTCCCACATCCCTATCAAGGATCCTGCAGTCACTCAGCCGGGGCAAATCAAACACACTGTCCTGAAACCAAGCCACCTTCTTTGAAATAAGGTGTGAACCTCTCCTTGACAAGAGAATTTTCTTGGAAATTTTGGCAGGTTTCGAACCAAAAAAGACTTTTTATTTTCTCTCTGAGCACATGTAGGCTTTCACTGCACTATACTCCAAAGGGGCCTACTCCAAAATGCTGACAAGTGTCATGAGGTGATTCCTGACCAATGAGGGAGCAGAAGGAAACACAAACCAAAAGAGAGGAGAGAAATGGGTCACACTGGTGCTGTTTATGTAAGGATACTATTGATTAAGCAACAGACTCAAGCAGTGCTTAGACAAGATAAGAGCTTATGTTGTCTTGACTTTTTTAGTGATGGTTCATTAAAATAGTGAGAAATAAAATACATTCCTGTATGAAACTCTCAAAACCCTGAAAGCATTGCATGCCATAGGTTGGGGGAAGGAAAGTTTGTGCAAGCTGTCAATGCAGTAGTGCATGAACCTCTCATCTTGTTAAACTCAGCACAATGTCACTACAAATAGTTGCATGATATGCAGATATTTGAATGGTGTTTGTAGAGGGAATTCTAAAATATTCCACTGTTACTTTATGCTCAACTGCTTTTGAGCATAATCAAAATCAATGGGACAGTACTGTATGTGACAGGGTACTTAACAAATATCCAACATTTATATGATGGTGAATGTGGCTGGAAATACAGGACTTCATACTCAGATAATTAGCACAGGCACATCAAAAGAAGAGCCCAATGTAAAGCTGACAGCAACCTCCTCACTGGCATCAGCCACACAAGGCTGCCCTGCAATAGTTGGCATTTTGCCTCCCAGAGGGCTGGGCCTTTTAGGAACATTTTGAAGAAGGAAAGTTGCAGGCAGCTAAAGGAAGCCACCAACACCGGCAGAGCTGGTGACAGGGAGGCTCATAGAAGCTTCTATAAACGCTAAAAATTTTAGAGGTTTCCATACAATTAATAATTTCTACATATTTAATTGAGATAGGGATAATACAGCCTTTTTCATTAAGCACTCTGAAAGAGCTCATGTTCCCCTTGATGGAAGGTGCCTGAGATTTGCTCTCATAAAAATCTCCCCTCTACAGACCCCTACAGTCTTGGGTGTGCTGCCCCAGAGCATTATAAGCCAGTCAGAGACCTGGAATAACACAGGACCAGCTACTTTTCAAAATGTCTTAATTTCCATGTCAGCCTCAGGTATGCTACCAAGAAAATCGTGTAAAATATGTAAAATCATCCTTTGTTTCTAAGGCAAAGGCAGAAGAAATGGAAAAAGATTATTATTAAGACTTTCTTTCAAAGGGGCGTCCCCTGCTAGCTCTCTAAAACCCAGAGAAAATCAAAATGACTTGGGATGAAATGAATATGTATGGCTGGCTCTGTGCTGCACTGATAAGAGCCTGTGCAGCTCTGCTGGCAGCACCATCCGGCCTCACTCCCGGCTCCCTGCATCCCTCCTCTTCCCGGAGGCAGCACCCAGCCAGTGGGAGCTGCCTGCACGGTGAAGAGGAGTGTGAGGAGGAAGGAGCAGAGCCAGCATCACCGTCGCGGGGGCTTTGGCTTTTGGAAGCCCCCAGGCACTGCTCTTGTAGCTGGATGTGAACACACAGCCGTGCTTATCCCTCTGCAGAGACTTTCCCCTCTCAGCCCCACGATTTGAAGGGAGGGAGGCACAGAGGGACCTGCAGAACAAAGTGATGGTCTCAGCTGCCAACACAATGGGCTTCTGCTCGACAGTGTCCCCATACCCAGGGATGGAACTGAGGTGTCTGCAAGAGGCACTCGCCCTACCCCTTCAGCTGCAGCAATCTCACTGTCCTAGAGAGCTAATCAACCAAGTATTGCTCTTTTGTACTTAATGTGCAACTGCTTATTTTTGCCAGGTATCCTAATTTCTCACTCACCCCTGCCCCCAGGGCTGGCAAACTGCCAGGGACCTCCCTGTTGGACACACGGTGCCGTGACCAGCAAAGCCTTCAGGTCTCAGCATGGCTCAGAGCTGTGCTCAGTGGGGCCAAGGGAGGTGACATGCCATGCTGTGCCCCTCTGTGCCACACTGCATGTCACCAACCACATCACCTGCTGAGGCAGAGAGCTGTGCTCTGAGCTAAGCAGCTCCCACAGGCACTGTGCCAATTACAGCTGGGGCCTCTGGGCTAGGTCCTTCCCTTAAACACCGTACACAGCCTTTGTTTTGTGTAGCAAAAGCAGCTGAGTTCTCATCGACCTTTCTCTTACACCCCCAGCATCACAATATCCCCACTCAGGACATCTTTGTTTGAGATCAGGGCTCACCCGTGTCCCATTAGATCCATGTTAGGATTACAAGATGCTCTCTGCTGCTACATCCTTGGTTCCCATTTCCTTCATCCATACTTTATGCCTCTCAGCCTGCTAGCAACAGATAGATGGAGAGCAATCAGTTCCAAATAATAAGCCCTTGACTTAGAGCAGAAGTGCTCATTAAAAGCATTACCTGGGTGTTTTGATTCTACTAAATTATGTCCCATATTTATTCCCCAATGGTCAGATTTTTTTTGTGGAGAAAATGCCTCAAGCTTTCTTTCTTTCTTTGCTACACTTCATAAGCTTACACTGTTTTCAAAGGCTGTGAATATATGAAACAGGCTCAAGCCTACACTGCTCTTTGAGGAACAGCACCTTTACCACCTCTTTAGCCTGCTGTTGTGCTAAAAAGATGCTGGTTTCTCACGTTAAACTAACTTTTAGAAATCATCATCCAGTTTTTACACAATCATGTCTTAACTATCATAACAAATAATATCTCCTGGGGACACCATCACAAAGCAACTCGTGGATGTACAAATCTGTTAAACATGCCACAATTCACTTGTATTACAAATCAACTTTGTATTTGCCTGAAAGAGAGATAGAATCAGAAAATCATGTAATCATGGAATGGTTTGGGTTAGAAGGAACCTTAAGGACCCAACTCCTCTGCCATGGGTAGGGACACCTTCCACTAGACCAAGTTGCTCCAAGCCCTGTCCAACCCGGCCTTGAATAATTCAGGGAATGGGGGACATCCTCAGCTTCTCTGGGCAGCCTATGCCAGAGCCTCATCACACTCACTGTAAAGAATTTCCTTGTAACATCTAATCTAAATCTTTCCTGATTTAGTTTAGAACTGTTCCCCCTTGTTCTATCACCATCTGCCCATTAAAAGGTCACAATTCACTGTTGAGTAACTCAAAGTATTAACTTTGGTGAAAGCAATCAGAAGCACTTGTCTGCAAGTAGCAGTGATCATACAGCAGAGAAAAAAGCCTTTGATGAGCCCCTCCCTCACAAGTTGCTGTCCCTTGGCCCAGCAGTGCTGTTGCCATCCTTCCTTGTTCCTCCCATGGGCTGGTAGTGAGCTGCAGTCTCTGAGTTACCACACGGAGATGCTTCTGGTGTTATAAAAAGAGCTCTGTGTTTAAACTCATACTCAGAGTTGATGCAGTTTAGCACCACTGCTTTGCCTGCCGGCATACGGCATGTTTGTGCAGTATCAGGGAGTTTCTTTACCAACAGCAAAGTATTAAGGTAGCGATGTTGGCCCCGTTGGGTGTTGTGCTCCAAAAGCAATGCCAAGTGATGAATGGGAAGTTTGAAGACCTCACCCTCAGCCAGACCATGAATGCTGCACAGCTTGGTGACTCTGGAGCATGGAACTGCTGCAATAGCCTGCAAGCCTACACACCTCACCTGTGCAGAGACACTGGTTTACTTTCTTTTTTCTTTCATGTCCTCAGATGTTTATTCTTCATGAACATATATGACCTTCATATATTTGCCAGTTCAGCCAAGGACAGTCCAGGTTAGAGCACATGTGATGAAATACTGGGGGTTTTTTGAGTACGTCTGAGCCTCAGACTCAGCTGCCAGCTCAGACAGAGGTAATTCCAAGTGCTGTGGTACCATTTCTGCAGCCCCATTCCCTGAATGTGTGGCTTTCCTGGGCCACCCAGGTATAGCTGTACAAGGCTTCGGTTTGGATTCTCTTATTTACCTTGACACACAGCTTTCTTTGTATTGGTTCTAGAACATGGAAGACTGTACAGATGGCTGGCCTGTGGTCAGCCCAGCTGACATCCTGCAACTCCACAGCTGTTTGCTCCAGCAAGAAGGGAGCAGGAGACAACAGCTCCCTTTAGCAGCAACCCCAGCACAGATACCTGCAAGATATGGTGTTCCAGTACATTGCCCCTTAGCATGTACCCCAGTCCCTTGCCATCTTATCGGCTCTCCAAGAGCCCCTCTATTATTTTTCCACATCCCTTTTCAACCGGAGGAACCCAAACCGGATGTTTTACACCAGGTTCTTTGAGGGGAGGAAGACGATTACTTCCCTCCTGCTGGGAAGGATTTCATGAAGGATTTCGGACATACTCAGCAAGTAAAGTTAGGAAAACAATTTCCCCTGGCTTCTTTGGGGAAGTCAGATCCATGCACGTGCATTTTGTGAGGCCACTTAACCTGTCCAAAAGAGCCAGACGCTGCATACCAGCCCCTTGCCGCTAGCTGCAGTACAGGTACCACTTTTTCCTTGGGCAAAGCAGAAGGGTTTAGAGAGCAATTTTATGTGCAACCATGAATTAGCACAGGAGGAGGCAAGGGAAGCACGGTGAGATTTGGGAAGGCGTGACAGAGTCCCAGTATGGCGGTGGTTTCAAAAGACGGAGACTGGGTACCAGCACCACCGCCCACCGCCCCGGCCGCTGCCCAGCGCTCCCTGCGCATCCCCGGCCGGCGGGGGAAGCGAGCGGCTCCTGTCGCAAAAGGAGACGTTCGGCCCCATCAAGTGGCAGCTGAGCAAATTGCAGGAAAACGCACCTCAATTGCGTGTACTTCAGCATTAAATATTTATGTATTTTCCTACTGCCCTGTCGCAGTCAGAGTTCTGCTCTTTGGCGAACGAAAAGGCTGCTGGCCATTAGTAACAACCCGGATTTAAATGGTTACACTTGCTCAATGGTAAACATAAGAAATACTCGCTTGCTTTGCAATAATAAGTTCAGTTAATAGAAGTATTAATTGGGTTTTTTTCCAAGTACCGACTTTTATAACAGCTGTTCTTCCCTGAAAGCATTGCCAGGTTTGTGAGGCTGTAGTGTAATACACAAGCAATGATTTAGTGTAAGTCTTAGAAATGTAGCTATGATTACAGTGTGTGTCTCTTCCCACACAAATGAGTGTATGACTACCCTATGTCCCATATAAGTGGGTTACAAATTAAACTGTTTTGGGAAAGGTTGGTTTTAGTGCCAATAAAGGCTGAAAATCACCCCATTCCCTGACCCTCACCCCAGTGCAACCCAAGCAGGGACAGAAGTGCAACATTGCAAACACGGTTTTGCCGCTATTGGAAGCCCAGTACAAAATGAATTTTGGATTATTAGATGTATTTCCTGAACTACATGAACTACAGGCTTAGTAACCTCCAGTGTGTATTTCAGCACTTGAACATTGTCACAGCAGTGAATGTGTGTGAAATGGTGCTGTTACTGGCATTGAAGGGTTGCGAATCCTGGGGTTTGTCATCAATCAGTAGTTGAGATGCTTGACATGCTGGTTTCTAATGCTGCCTATGCAGGCAGGGAAGAGCAGAGAACAGGCTCTGCTGTTAGCAAGACTCTGCAGCACAGCTCAGCTCAGTTTCAAGTACACTCAAGAAACCTTCATAGGACAGAAAGCCATAAGAAAGCCTACGAGACTCTTGCACAGGAGGAAGTTTCCAGCAGTTCTTGCTGGAAGGGTTCACAAGCCACAACTCACAGCCCTTCTCTTCGCTCCTCTACATGCTGATCCATCAGCAATACAATGGCTCCTTGGCATTGTTAGAAGGGGTCTGTCCTGCTGGGAAAGCAGTTCTCTCTTCAACTAGATGTCCCTGTTTCAAACTCAGCCCACCCGGGACCATTTGTTATTACCATCAGCACACTAAAAATCTTCCCATCAGTTAGGTATTTTCTTTCTCTAGTACCTCTGAAGAAGCTTGAAAGCAATTCTGTGATCAAATCTGTTAATTATTTTCTCTCCTCCTCACCTTCTGTTATGTTCATGTAAGGAAATATCAATCTAAAGCCTCCTCTCATTCTTCTGTGCAAATGAATGCAGACCCCCTCAAGAAAAAGTCAGCTCCTTTGCATTTACCTCTGCATGAGGTATCCCACAAGAAAACCCTGCACCTCTGCTACTGGAAACCAAAACCTCACTTTTGATGAATATTGATCATGACAGTCTTGCTGCTTTTAGATTCAGATCACGACTTTTCTGATGGATCACACACATGGAAAGCCATCACACAAGCCACCCAGCCAGAACCGTTCCCATTGCCTTGGACCCAGTAGCTTGTGCTGGCAGCTCTGATATTTAATAGAGGGCAGAGAGCCGGCCTGAAAGCAAGGAGGCTCCAACATCCTCCATTGAAATTCAAAATAATTCCAATAATCTGCTGAAAGGTCACTGAATAGTGAGTAATTCAGCAGGCAGCCGATAGCGTTCCTGGCATGAGGCCTAGTCATTCTCACAGATAACTTGATAAGTGTGGCCATTTTCCCTGAAAGACAAAGCTTGGGCTAGAAACACAGCCCTCTCACTGGGAGCTGGGATTTTTGGTTTAATTTCCTGTTAGAGGATTTCTAACACCCCCAAGGCACCCAGATGGATCCCAGAAAGAGAAAATGAGCGGATGCGTGCTCCTAACCGCTGCACCAGCGAATTACCACGCATCTGAAATAGCAGCCAAAAAACAATAGCATTGCTGGGGAAAGCACTTGTCTGGAGGGAGGAAGCAGGGCTCTATCTCTGGGTGCATTTGGGCAAAGAGGGAAGGTGCTCAGAGGGTGCTGGGGCTCAGAGCCTCCCTCCTGCGGGGCCACAATGCCTGCCTGCAGCCAGCAGCTCTGCAAAGTGCCCACTGGCTGCTCCTGCGCTGGGTCGTGGCTCTGGCAGGTGCCTGATACTCGTGGCATAGCCAGCCAACCAGGGGGTTTCCAGGTGATCCAGGCTGTTGGCTCTCACTGTCCTCACTGCTGGAGAGGCTGGCGCTGGCACCAGCACCACCTGAACACGAAATAATTGCTCTTGCAGCAGCCGGGGTGACGCACCCTCCGTCCAGGGCAGGGAAAGCAGCTGCTCTCCAGGCCAACTGTAGCTGACTGGGCTTGTGTGAGACATTTGTGGTCAGATTCCCAGCCAGCAACAAGGACCTTCACTCCTGAGGTCAGTTTTTGGATGAGGACCAAGTTCAGGTTGAGAAAACAGCTGTGTTTTGTGTTGAGGCAGGAGAAATATGCAACTGCTGCCTTGGTCTAACAAACTCACTGTTCTTTACATTCCCAAGGATCTCATACAAAACCTCTGATCTGCCGCAATAAATAGAGCATGAAAATCAGGTTTGGGCTGCAATTTTATCCGTGACATTAGCTCTGCCTTCGTTTTTTTCTCCTGCAGGGAGAAGCCCTAATGAAAAAGGCAAAAGTCAATGCTAATAATCTGGGTAGTATTTTTCCTTCCTTTCTTTCAAGCCCGAGTCAGGTGGATTTCAGCAAGTGGATTTACAGCTCAGAGCTCTCCCACAAGCCCTCACTGCATGCTGGCCAAGTCACCACAACATTGACATCTCCTAATGCAGCACCTTCCAGTCCCCAGCACCAGAAAGGATCTGCCTAACTCCCAATCTCACCTCTTCCTGCAGCAAAATGGCTGAAAGAAATTAAAATAAAATAAAATCCATCGATCAACTTCTTTCCTACCAAAAAGCCCCATTTTCTTAGAAAGGGTGCATGGGAGTTATCTACTCTTAATTGTTTTACAAGGTTTCTGGGGCCTGGGAGATCACTGGTGTTACAGGCCCAGGTTTGGGTCACTCACCCAGGACTTATCTCTTGCCCCTTTCACATCCTCACCAGGCAAGGCTTTTTATAGTCTTTTATATACAGGCTGATATCCACCCTGGGCATCCAGGGTGGGAGGCATTTTGCCAGGGAACTCTTGGCTTTGAGACGCACTGGGAGCATCCCTGACCATACTCAGCTGCTCAGAAGCAAAGTCGGGATAAAGTCATAGCCAGGCCTGTCCAAAGCTGTAGAAAGCCTGATGGACTCATCCCGCTGTGTGTTTTGCTGTACTCACTCATCAAAGCAGAGCATGGCAGCACGGTGTCTCTCTCTTGAAAGGGACTGGCAGCGAGCGTGGGTGGAAACACAGTCGTGGCTCCGATCAGATCATCAATCATCCCTTCACAGCGTGGCCGGTGGTGCCACCCGAGTGAGTGAACAACCCGCAGTTGCCAGAAAACCACATGGCCCAGGCAGCTGCTGAGCACTCAGCCAAGCGAATGCCGGGGACGGCGAGGGGAGAAGCAAAGCCTTCAGCCACTATTCCCAACTGAGATAAGAACTACGTCTAAGTTTGGTGACAGGCTTGGTTATTAGCCTCAGTGTAACTGAACAGGGGGTTTCATCCGGGATGATTGGCTGCCAAATTCAGCCCCAGTGGGAAGCTGCCCCGAGCTCTGCTGAAGCAGAGGATGGTTTCCTGAATTGCAAAGTGCTGTGGGAATGTCTGTGCAAATCCAGGCAAGTTCCTGGATTTGCAGAGATATTTGTTGTAGAGATCAAAGTAATTTTCTACTTCAGGAGAGAATTGCTTAACTAATATTGTAGTGTGTTGAATGAATAGTGCCTGGATAGTAAAACACTCCCTGGCTTGGCAGAAGTTCCCCTGTGATGCTTATCTAGAGAAAGTCAGATTACTTTCCAGAAATTCATAAGCAGCAGTTCCTTTGCATCATAAAAGTCTCCTGTTGCTCCACTAATATTTTTTCAGAGGATTATTTTGGAAGAACTTGCAGGATCGAGGCCTTTGTGTCACTGCACGGTCCATTTGCTAGCTACAGTCCTATTAGTGCTCCTTTCAGCTCCACTTGCTGTGGGAAATCTTGCCTGTTGCTAGTGCTACTGACCTCCCAAAAGACTTTGAGGTCCAGCAGTGGCAAACCGTTTATAAAAACAAGATGTTATTGCAATTAGCCACAGCTGTTAAGTGCATCCTGGCAGGTAATGAGTACGTGACGTATGTCTGTACAATAATTCAGCAGTGTAAGAGTGCTGAGAAAGAGCTTGTGTTTTCTAAATGCTGTAGGTTTTACAGAAGGGAATGAGGCCACAGCTGTTTTTCAGAGAGGAGCCACGTGAGAGCGAAGCTGAGAGCTGCTAAGGCTGTGGGAAAGGACAGCCCCAGCCGAGCATCTCTCCCCATCCCTGTCATCCAAGTGAGGAAGCGGGGGCTGTCCTATTGTGAGCGTTTGCCCCGGAGGTGACCTTTAGGTGATAAATCCAGCCACCCCGGGGAGGTTGGGGCGTCACCGTGGGAGGGTGGCAGGGGACCCACACCCTGAACACACTCATGTGTCTGTGTCCAGCCACCACAAAAAGCCAGATCGTGACGATGGCTTCTGAAAGGTCCGGGGCTGAACCATGGTTGTGAAGTGCCATCAGCTCCTGCTGCCAGCACAGAAGTCCCTGCTGGCTCCTCCTGCACATCTCCTGTCAGCAGCAGGAAACCCTCCTCTCTCGAGCTGTTGTGTCCGGGTTAATCCGAACAGTAAACGTACAGCTTGAGTGTGAATCAACATCATGATTCATCCTTCCTGCAATGTATCCTTTCACTATGATTAAAGAGCTATTCTGTAAGACATGAACTTCACTTAAGACTACATGGTTTATTTGGGTTGGGGAATACAGATGCGGTCCTGTTCAAACTGCTGTGCCCGGGAGCCAGTGACAGAATATAAAAATAGCTTATGCTGTCAGCATGGCTTTTTCTTATTTGTATTCTGAGTATCATCACTTTGGCAGGCACAGGAAGCTCTTCTTGTTTGCATTTTATTTTGCCTGCAGAAAATTTACAGTTCAAATGACTTCTCTATGCTTCATCAGACTAATCAGATGACAAATTGGTTGAGCTACAGAGAAGAGACCTCAGACAACAGAAAATTGTAATGGAAGAAAAAAATTAAATGCCTGCTTTTGGTAGGAGCAAAGATTTTGCTTCGTACTAATCTCAGTTTTCATTTTTTCCTTCTGTGTTAGTGCAAAGCTTTGTGAAATGGAAATCAGATTATTTAATCTCATTACAAGGATCTACAGGCTTGACCTCATCATTTTCTTCAGTGACACAGAGTCTCAGAAATACTGTCCTTCCCTAACCATCAGAAACAGCTACAGCCTCTATTTAATGCTGCACTTCCTACTGCCACTGAAGCCTCATGAAGCATTCAGAACAAGGCTTATTTTGTCCTCATCTTATTTATCATTTTTGATGTCTTGCTGCTACCCAGAACAAGCAGTTTAACGAATACCCAAAGATCTGTCCCTTTTTCAGAAGGGAATGGGGAGATGGGAAAGGTTTTCTCTTCCTTGCTGTGCTGGCTGACCTTGCCTGGAGTGACACAGAGCAAAAGCGATGAAGATACACTGCCCTAGTTTTCAATAAGAGCCTTAACACAGACTTAATGTCAGGTTTGGAGCTCTGAACTGCCCTTGAAAATAAGTTTGCTCTTAAATTTCTATGAAATATTATCTTCTGTGCAAGGACTCTCTACTGGGCTGGCGTTCATTTCACAGGCAGAACTGTGGCACCATCTTCTGGATGACTCTTTAGACAATAAATAATAACCCACCTAAAGAGATGTTTCTTTATCATCCCTAACAATGAGAACAGCTTGAATATTCATTGACTGTGCACTCCTGATTACAGCAGGTTTGAAATCATTTAATTATGCCATCCATTTTGGAAGCACTAAGAGCTAGTCAAACTCTTGATTGCTGAATTTTGTTGTGAGGGAATACAGATTTTGCATCTGAGAGGATATTTCTACCCACAGAGCGATAACAAGTGCCCCACTTATTAAACACAGGGGCATAACTCTTCCTCCTGTGAGGTTATGAGCTCAGGCTATTCTGTGGAGAACCAGGAGTGAGTTATTCCACCTCAGATTGTTAGTCATGAAAACTTTTCATTGTTGTAACAGGTAAAGGGAAGAAAGAGGTGCAAAAGGACCTTTGAAGAAGGCAGCCTGGGAATGCCTGTAAATGTAATGCACAGCCCAAGCCACCTGCTACTGCCTAACACAGGACTAAGGAATCAGAAAACTTTACAGACTTCTAAGAATCACAGCTTTCCTGAACACAGATTGTAGACCAGTAATTACAGTGAAACCCCTAAGGCATCCAACTACCTAAGGATAGCCAGTGGCACCTTGGCAGGAAAAAATGCTGATGCATGGCAGCTCTGCTGCCCCTCAGCTGCCAGATCTGTGCATCCTCTCAGTGCAACTGATTTTCAGAAAGCATTTTTTACTCATGTACTTGTGTCATTTCATTTGGTGGTGACCACTGTAAATTCTGTAACAGGTGAGATTATCAGTTGAATGCCAATTATTGACTGTGGGTACCCATCACTTTTTTTTCCCCTTCATTTCTTATAACACTCTGATTTTGGTTTTGATTCTTTTTTACTGTAATAAAAATGTCTTTGGATTGTGCTTTGATTGAAGATAAGGAACTGAAAGTTGCAGAAGCTTTTTACCTCCTCTGGCGGTTATACGCTGAGAAATACAAAGCAAGTGGGCTGCAATTTTCCTCCTTTCTGCCTCCCCTCCCAGGTATCGCATCTCAGAGCCTTCATTGCACCCTCTTGGAAACTCATTGCACCAGTTATCACCTAAATTTTGCCTGAAAGGCAAATCCAAATATCCAGACCTTACGTGGGGCTCCACAGCTTCAGATGCCGGGAGGTGGCGGTCAGATGATTCTGCCCCTCCTACCTCAGGTGAGCTGCTTTTCCTTGTCATGCTCCAGGGTGCATTCACCTGTACTATCAGTCCTCATTCCTAAAACCAGAGTACTAAAGTATCAGCTTTAGAATCTAAAGGATTCTTTTTTCTCTGTGCTTGAAACCATGCCCTGTAATGGGGAAGCACAAACCACACTCGCATCCAAACAAAGCCAGAGCCTGGACTGTGTGAGCCGTCAGGTGCTCTGCCTTTTGATACTCTTGTATGTTATCTGGGGTCACTACAATCATACCATTTATCCTGAATGAGCGATAATTGGGTTGTTGTTCATGGTTCCATATCATGGCATGCACGATCATTCCAAAGGAATGCCATGGCTGGTGCAGCCTGACATTTACACAGTGCGACCGAGCTGCTCGGTCACGGATGGAGACCTGCTGCAGCTCCCCGAACCAGCAGCATGTTATCACATCAGATGAGATCTCATGCTGCTGTATCTGTAAGTACAAGAGACAACATAGATTGTCTCTTTCAGTGGCAGCTTGAAGATGAAATATCTGGCTTGAAATATGCAGGGAATCAGAGACCCAACCCTGCCCCCAGGAAATTCACGGGACTCCTATTGCCACCAGCAATAGTTTCTGGAATTGCTCTCACACTCCTACAGCATCCAATAGTCCATCTCTGCTGCCAACAGCAGCCACAGCTGCCCAGCTCACTCTGGTACAATGAGTAGGCCTCTGGCCACCCCTCGCTCACTGCACAGCCTTGCTCCTGAGCAGAAACCAGCTCCTGGAACTGCTCCAAGGTCCTCACTGGTCACTGCATGCCACTTACCCTGCACCACTGCTAATCCTATCAGTAGCAGTTTCCTCACTCAGGTGTCCAGTAATTGAAAGTACTGGGAACTTTGAGTTGCATGCTGTGTTATAGAAAAATATTATGGCTAGGCATTAAACTCCTGCTGTGAAATACAATGCATGCCAGAGGAGAATGTCAGATATTCCTGCTCCTTTCCCTACGAGGTTATAAATGATCAGGGTACAGCAAGGTTTGGAGAAACATGGGCAAAAGTTGCCTCTCTCAGGTGGCAAAACAGGCATGAACTTTCAGGGAAAAACCTCTGTCTCTCTCTCTCCCTAGATGTAAACGCCAGCTACAGAGAAGAGCACACTCCTCTGCTCCATTTCTCTCTGTTCAAAATTAAACTCGAGCTATGTAATGGAGCACAGATGTCTTCTCCATTTCTCTCTCCCCAAATTAGTCTACCTGCACAATTTAGCTCCAAAGGGAGCTTTTCATGTCATAGCTATAACATGTATTCGAGAAAGCATATGCATAGTGTCACTAAGGAATCTATACAACGAATAATTATGTATTTTTCAGCCACTTGCTATCTGTGGTGTTATTTTGATGTCTTCCTGTGCCTGAATCCAAAGCAAAAGGAGTTCATTGGAATATACAGGTGCTTTGCTCTTCTAAGCCTCCAAAAAACAGAGGTCCAGATGCTCTGCTGCAGATTAGAGTGGGACCAACGGTGAGCAAATGATTTGCAATCTCCAAACCTAGTCATGTTTGGATCACCTTCTCTCTTTCACTTTCTTTACAATAATATGCTGGGGTCTGACTGCACAGACGTTTAGGAAGAAGCTTTTATCTGTGCAAATTCAAGGGCTCCTGCACAAGCAAGTGGATTCTGGTCTGTAGAGAAGGCCTTACAGAACCATTTCTTCTCCCTCAGCAACAACACAATTACCTATGAAGAAAATCAAATGTCAAATCTCCTAAACATCCAATAGGGACCTGGTTTTCTTGGCAAAACTTTCAAACAAAGCGTTTTTTTCTCCATTCCAACAGCTTCCAACACATGACCAAGAGGGTAAATTACTCTCCAATACAAGTAATAAACCTTGTCTCTGCTTCACTCTGAGTTAAATGCAACCAGCTTTGGAAATCAAACGCACATCAGAACCAGGCAAGGTTTTCCTTCATTCTGGAAGAAAAGATGAATTGCCCAGATAGCAGCTTTGAACAGTATGAAGCTCATTTACTCACACCCTCTGGGAGAGGCAGAGACATGCCAAGAAGGAACCTGAGACCTCAGGGTGGTTTGGTGCTGTTGAAAAGTCTGTTCAACAGGAAAAAAAAGTTTATGTGTGGCCAGCAGCAGAGCAAGGAATGGGAGATGAAAAACAATGATCATATTTGGCTGAGAGATTAAAAAGGGCTGCTCTGCATGCTCTGGTGCTGACAGATCTCATTATTTAATCACGAGCCTTGAAATACTTAGGGATATTTTAGAGTTGTGGTGGGTTGAGGAACAGTTCCAGGTCTTTTTGATGAAACGAAAGATTTCACCTCTAAGATTGTATAAACTATTGATCCCTGTGTATCCTAAATTTGACTGTGATGACTCTAAGCTTTATTTTAGCAAAATATTTTTTAAGGTGCCAGACCTGTGTTTAGGAACAACAAAACTTATCTCCTGAACAAAAAAGGTAGGCAAACAATAAATGCTAGCTGGCTCTCATGCTGAAGCAGAGGTGAAGGCAAGAACAGCTCGGGAGGTGCAGACAGTCCAACCCACTCTGTGCCGGCGCCGCAGCGGCTGCGGAAAGTGACATCTGGTCTGGGATAATCTGCCTTCCTTACAGCGGCTTTATGCGAGGGAAGCGCCACTGATCTCGAAGGACTTGTTCCAGATTTAGCTCCGAGTGGGATCAGAACGAGACCGGCTGCAGCTGCTCCAGGCTGCCGGCCCCGAAGGACGGGGCAGCCCCGGGTGGGTGCTGCAGCATCCCCCAGGCCAGCAGGTCCCCCGGGAAAGGGGGGGCGCACCGGGTGCCACAGGAGCGCGGCGCTGGATGGCTTCAGTGCCTCACACTGCGCTGGGATGGGTGCAGCCAGGAAAGGAACTCCTGATCCCCAGGCAGAAACTGGGCTTGCCCCAACCTCTTGACACACATCACAACCCTGCAGCAAATCACACTGGGAATGGCCTGCGAGAAGGGTGGCAGGTCACCCGCCAGATGCTGGGGCTCCGTTTCAAACTCGTGGTTTCAAGATCCTTCTCTCTAGAGCTCACATCACGGATTTGAAGTCTTTGGGTGACAGCTTTCTCACCCCAATCCTTTTATCAGTATCTGGACACTGTTTTGGTTTTTTAAAATTTGCTCTTTGCTATGCCAAACCCATTAAGAATTTCAAAACCAGAGGTGGAGGAAAGCCCCCTTGTGCCCTCTGGCCCTGGCACAAGGAGTGGAGATGGTAACTGGTATGTGCAGCCAGGCATGTCGAGGCATTATGACGGCAACATACAGTTAGTTCAACTAAATAATATCCTCTGTGACAAACTGCCCAACAAAACAAACAAAAAATATTAATATTTTTAAAATATTTAGGCTTCTCTGATTTTCACTTTGAACTTCTTTTTTGCAAACTTAGATTAACATGTAAATGTGCATGTAATCAGGCCATTACAGGCAAAAATTATCCTGTCACCATGGAAAACAGGCAGGTTTCCTTTTTGATATATTTTAGGTAAGTGGTCTGATTCTCACTCATACTGCATTCTTCATGTTGTGCCAGCAAAATAATCTTAGTTTCAAAAGCAAAAATCCTTTTTGCTTTACTGAAAAGGTGTAAAAAGCCTTTTGTATAGATGAGGATTGAGAACGAACTGTTGTTTTGTGAATTAGAATTATACTTCACCTGAATTATAAAAGATAGAGAAAAGTAGCTCAAATATCAGAGAAGTATCACATTAAAATATAAAACTCATTAATTTTAAAATGTATTACTGAAATGCTTATTGCTTATCAATAGTTGTCAATTTATGCTTTCCCCCCATGACCTAAATGTTTTGTTTTTACAAGACAAATGTGAATTTCCTCACAACAAAGTGAGGTGGTGTAAAAGAATTAGATGAAAGACAACTAAACCACCCCAAACCCTGTAACTCTCATATTCACGTGGAGCAGATTTTGCACTAGATGTCCTGCTTGAGACCTGTGCAAATCGTCCTAAGAATCTATTTCCCGCCTGTTGTTATGTGCACATGATTTTCATTACTGGTAAGGGATGCAACAAAAAGAAAATACCCTTTGAAAACAAAAGAATGTTGTTCTATTTTTGTTCATTCAGTGGCTTAATTGCATTCTTCATTTGGTGATATGGTTGTTTGTGGCAATAGAGATTTTACAGTAAGATAAAAAGAGCTTTCTCCCTGCTTTCACATCAAAGGAAAAAAAATGTGTTATGAAATACTTTTTGAAAAGCATTTAAATCACCTGACCTGATATTTTCAAATTAATCCAATTATTTGAGTTGATAGAGTGTTTAATATGACACTGTAGATACGGCCCTGGTTTTAAATCAGTAAGTCACAATAAGACATTTAATATCAACCTTTTCACAGTTAATTACCATGATTTTTTCTTCTGAGATGTAGCTGGTCCTGGTCCTGAGGGCTCAAACACTCAAACAGTGAGTAACAATTGGGAGAGAGATCAGCCCTTCAGCTAGGGAAGTCCTGCCCTTTGCTCCTTCAATCTAGTACCTGCCCATGATCGATTTTTTAAAATCCTTTCCTCCAGCACTAGAGGACTGGATCAGGTACTTTTCCACATACATATGTTCATCCACTCTAGTTAAGACCTCATTAATATTTTAAGATTAAAAATTCCTTGCTTTAACAAATTCCTCAGCATTTATTCTTATTTCCCGTCATTTCATGCGATGTGTCATCCTTCCATCATATGAGACAAAAAGAGCCTGGTGACATCGGTCACTGCCTGTCCCTGCTCTGGTCCCCCTCAGGACAACAGCAGGATTGGGGAGCAGAACATGCTGGATGCCACACTCCAGTTTTCTCATGCACATGTTTGGATTTTGAACTTCCAGGGTTCCTGTGTTAAAATCAGGAGGAGAGGAAAGAGACTGTCCCACAGAGACTCATGAGGCTTTTGCTTTATTTATAGAGCACCCAAACCTAGAATATTAAATACTGCTGAGAAACAAGTCTGGGCACAACAAGACAGATTTTGGGATATGTTCCTCTCCGTCACACCAGGAAAAGCTGTTGTCAAAACACAATTGAGCTTTCAGTCTAAACACTGCCAGCACTATCAGATCCAGCCTCAGAGGGAAGCCACAAACCGGCCTACATTTCAGTAGAGGATCTTACCACTCTCCCAAGAGCCCCTCTCTATCAGGAACCGATCCAGCCAGACTTGGTTTCAGGCTCAAACCAAAACCCCAGCACTAAACTCTCACTCCACAACCACCATTTCACGAGTCTCTTGCTCACATCAGTGACAGCTGCTGGAGAGTCAGGAGAAAAAGAGCAGAGAAGAACCACACGGCAAGCTCCCTGCCTGAAAGCACCAAAACTTGCCCATTGAAGCCTGGATTTGCCCATTTTATTTCTCTACTGACAGCTCCCACACCATGGTGGCTGTCCAGGGAAGCGTAGGGATGCTTACACAGCCTCTTGGACCAGGGACCAACAGCAGACACGTGGGAATTGCTGTTCCTGGCCAGACAGACTGAGCTTGAGACTTGTGCCTTTTCATGGCCATATCGCAGCACTGACTCAAAGCTGTTATCCAACACATGAACAGCCAGACCCTGTCCTTCTAGTCACACTTGCTGAGCTCCCTGCTTAACACCAGAACAGCTGGATTTGGTCATTAGGTCACCCATGTCCCTTTTATGGCTTACAGTGCTGTGGGGAGACACTGCCAGTGAATTCTCTGTTCCTTTACAGTGCCAGGATTGTCACCCACAAAAGTATGGGGTGCAAATATATATCTGTATGTATGTGTATATCTATATTTATATAGACTTCCCCATCCCTGGAAGTGTCCAAGGCCACTTTGAGCAGCCTGGTCTAGTGGAAGGTGTCCCTGCCCATGACAGGGGTGTTGGAGCTGGATGGTCTTTGAGGTCACTTCCAACCCAAACCACTCTGTGATTCTCTGTGCACACATGGAGATTCTCTACAGATCTCCAGCCTCTCTAGGAAGTTCTGGTATACAGAGGTCATTGAAGTAAACTCCATGGCCTTCATAAAGATCAGGCTGCTCTAGAAGTTGCTCCTGCCAGGGCAGATTTGGAGAAAAGCAGTGCAGTATCACTACACCGCCTTTTGCTGACAACAGCCTGGGGGTAAAAGAACTTTTTTTATTTCTTTCTCCAGCCTCCCATTCTTCTTTAGGCCTAGCAAATGCTCTCAGACAGCCTGAGCTTATCATTTCTCCCAGATAAGTTATTTCACAGACTCAAGCCTTTGTTTTCCATCCCCCGGAATGACTCTGTGAGAGCTGCCATAGCCCCCAGGTCTTTCTGCACCTGAAGAGATGTCCTTGAAGGACTTCAAATGTTTATGAAAACTGAAGCAGGAAATGTAGTCAAAAGCCAAAGTTTGAGGAAGAGAGACAGGAGGTGAGAACATACAAGCAGGAGAACAGAAAGAAAGAAGATGCTGCATAATTCCCTTTTTCTGCTACTTTTTTAAGCTCTCAAAACTCAAGATTTTTGCCATTTCTAAGAAAAATGACCTTCAGCAAGAAAAGAAAAGTTTATGTCTCTTAGGAGGCACATAGCTATAAAGGTGACTAAACTAGGAAACACTCAGCAGTTCTACCCAGACTTAGGGACAGCTCTGTGCATAACCCACTGCTGCCTTAAGCAAAGCTCTACTCATCACTCTCATCTCCTCTCCCAAAAAACAGGCAGTAGTCCTGCTGAGGGACTATCCATAGCTTTCCCCACCCCTTGCTGATTGACTTAACAAAACTCTGGGAGGAGCAAATTCAATATAATCCCTCCCTCCAGCACAGCCTTCTCTACTTTCTGATCAACTGCAGCTATTTGGGATTTTTGTGATGGGCTGTGTCTGCTTTCTTTTTAATTACTGTTTTGCTTATACCTCTGAGTTTTAAATTCCTTTTTGTTATTTTTCCATCCCTATTTTTCACATCATTTTTCATGCTGCTTCTTCTGTTTGGTAACACCCTCTCACCGTGGGTTTTGTGTTAGTAGTCCCTGCCTGCTCTCTGTCCTGCAGGGTCTCCCGATGTTTCTCTTTCCAACAAAGTAGTGGGGTCTGAGTTCTTCAAAACAAAACCAACAGTCACCTTCTCTGCAGCATCAGGTACTGATGGGCGGTTGGACAACTCTAAAAAGGTATTTCTAATGAGATGGGAAGGTTAATTTATCCTACTGAAAACTGGGTGTTGCTTGGTAAGTAGGAATGGCTGGCTCTCTGTGTTTTACAGCCCTCAAAAATACTTTTAGGAGTATTAACAAAACTCCCTCAGAAACAAATTGAGAGCAGGAGCTTTCCCCTTTCACACTGTCCCTGGGGCAGAGGAGAGCCTGACCAGGGCTCGACTAATAGTGAGGATCCAGTCTCTGCTCTACTTTGTGGGCACCTGTGAAGCTGTTGTGAAGTCCTTGGGTCCTTGGTGGGCAATTGGACTTCAGTGCAGCACACCTTGGGCTGGGAAGAGGTGGTTCTGTGCTGGATGAGCTGCACCCCTCCCTGTGAGTGCCTTGCAAGGTAAAGTGAACTCAAAGGGCTGTTGAAATGAGCAGAAAAAAGTTTGAGGTGTTGTGGGTTTTTTTTTTGTTTTTTGTATTTTAGTCTTTCCACCAAGCCTAAAAAAAACCCTTGATTTTTTAATTTATTTTTTTATTAGTTCCAATTTGATGAAACTCAATTTTAAAAACACGCAATCCTGGGAGCAGAGAATGGATTTCAGTGTTCTCAACATCGCTATAAATAGCACGTCAGCAACCAGCATGACTTGTACAACAGCTTTAGCCAGATTGCAGATCTGAAGGAAATTCAGATAACATTTAGCATGAGAAAGGGTTGTTATGTTCATTGTTATGGAAAGGAAGGTCCCCAGATTTTTTTTAAATTATCTATCATTATTAAAAGTTTATTTTATGACATTAGTCATCTCCTGTTTTGAGGTGTTACCAATGATGACTTCAGCACATGCTGACAAATGGTTAGCAAAATTTCCAATTAGATGCAGAAGCTACCTTATTTAAAACCTGAAAGTTTACAGCACTGCTTCTTGCTCAACCCCAGAGCCTGAGAAAGCACTTGGGAAAACTGCAGTCAGTGTGAGGAAAGCAAAGATAATGTGTGAATGGCCTGCAAGGAGGGCAAGAGTAGGGGCTGGTGTTCAGGGAAGTTATAGGCAGTTTTTTGAGAGCTGTAGATTCTTGCTTTCCTATAATTTACACTTGTGTCATTCATTTTATGTTTCTGATCCCCAAAAGCAGGATGTAGAGAACTCCTAGTTTCCTAAAAGTTTCTTGAAATTCTGTTGCAGATGACAGGAACTGGTGCTGTGCTTGAAACTCCTCTATCCACCCATCAAGTACTAATTAGGTGCCTTTTACAAGAACATCCAAGCGAGTCACTGTCTTTAATGCCTTGCATGCCCAGGCTTTCACCAGTGGAACCTGCTGAGTGTTTTGATCTGATTTGGAGCATCCCCCCTTGCTGCCGTGACCTTGCCTGGGCTGCACACCAGGTGATGCTCTGCCTCTCAGCCTGGCCTCATCTGCAGCCCTGTGCTTACAGCACCCTCTGGAAAGGATGATGTGAGTTTGAATTTTCCCTGGCTGGAGAAGAGGCTGAATTTTCCTCTCACAGCTTGTGTGAGAACTCAGAGCAGCAAGTAGCAGTTTTAAGGAGAAGGAGCTGTTGTTCTCTGAAGTGAGGGGGCACCAGCTCCTGACTCCAGGCTGTGGATGCACGGGGAGTTGGATGTGTATCCCATGGAGACTGATGGTGTTTGGGATGTTTCCAGTCCTTTGCATTTTTATTAGCTGTCTTACACAGCCAGCTGTGAAAAACACCTTCCAAGTTGCAGGGCTGTGCTGGTGTGAATTTGGGGACTTTGGCAGGTTTGTATTTTCCACGTTGTGTCATAGGAGATTTGCACCTACCATGCTGTCAAAGCTTTAATCCAGACTGAAGGAGGTAAATAAATGCTCCCCTAGCAAGGAAAGGACAGGTGAGACACCTCCTGGCATACAGAGATGTGTATGCAGGATGCCTACCTCATCCCTCCTTAAGGATGCAAGTGGTGTGCATGTGCTTTATACCAGTATTGAGGAGCAAAGTTTGGGTTTGTGGTATTTCTCCTTCAGTCCTGGAGCTGGCAAGGTGAATCCTCCCCACCACTTGGTTAGCCCTGACCCTCTAATTCCTTACCCTGAAAAGAGATTTTTCTCATGGAAACCAGCAGCAAGGTGGGTTAGGGTTTTGTTGTTGCTCTTGTGCCCTAAATGGGCACTGGGCCAGCGCACAGCATGGATGTGTGGACACCTCCCTCTTGGGGCTGGGACAGCTGAGGGCATCATCTCCATGCAGGATGTGGTACAAGCCCCTTCCTCTGTGGTTAACCCAAAGCAGCTCTGGTTTCTGCAGCTCTTCCTTGGAGCCAGTGCACTGACATTTTCCCCTCTTCCTTTAAGGAAAAAAAAAAAAATCTAGCATTTAAACATTTGCTTTGGTAAAGGATGAAATGGAAAAGTAGGTCAGATTTGAAGGATCCCAGCCCTGACAGTGTCCCTTCTAGAGCTCCAGACCCAGGTTTTTGGGGAGAGACTGAATATGACTGCAGCAGTGCTTCTCAAGCTCATTTGTGCTCTTCACGTTCCTGTGTACAAAATCACCCTCAAAATTCCCAGGACAAATTATATCCCTATGATTTTAAGGGATTAATTTAGTTGCCAGTAATACATTTATGAAATGAAGTTACCCCTGTTCAGCTCCTTTGAAACTTAGCTGGGTTCTACCATGCAGCAAGGTTATTTTTTTTTCGCTCTTAAATAGTCTAAGCTAAATTAGCTGGAACCTAATTACAGAATGCTTTTGATTAAAGCCAGACAATGTGCTCTGGAAGCTAGGATCAAAAATGACAAGACAGGATGGCAGTGAAAGATTAGGAAGGAAAAGGAAAATGACTGATTAATTTTTAAAATCAAATCAGGATCGCTTTTTGTACATGGAACAAAGGTTGCAGCCAAGTCAGGCGAACGTTTTGGACTAAGGAAAACTTGACTTTCGATAATATTATTTTTAATTTTATTTCACAGGCATATAACTGAAACCCAAAATGAAACACTAAAGATTATTTCTGCATCTATTCTTAGATTCTTATATTCTTATATTCTTAGAGACCAGGAGAGAAATAGTTGCGAGCCTTGTATGAGATCTAGAAATCTTATTAAGATAGTTTGACTTGTAGACATGATACTTTTGGTCAACATCAGCTGTGCAGCCAAACAGCTGGCTGCTCTTGCCTTAATCACTGAACCTTTAGAAAGTACTCCATAATTATTTTCATGCCATACTCTGAAAATAACTCTGGTTAAAGAAATTGTGCATGTTGCTAGAAAAACAAATGCTGATTCAACAAAGCTCCTTTCAAAAATACTTTTGTACCTTCAGCTTAATAATGAGCAATAGCCTCATTGCTCTGCTGATTTGAATCCTGAAGACTTTTTATTGTCTGGCAACACATTGAGATGTGAATTTTTTTCCAAGCTATTTTGCTCTAAAACAAGCACATGTGGGTTTCTGTATGCAGACTTTATTCAGCTTCTGAGGATGGAATATTCTGCAGTCCTGTGGCATTTCAGGTTATTTACCTTAGCATACAGTGTGGGGGGATTGGTGTCCATGCTTGGCCCTATCATCTGCACACAGGGAAAACTGAGAAATGAGATTCCCTGGGAAGTTAGGTTTATGAAGGATTATTTATAGCCAGGGGTGTACACCTAGGATTTGAAAATGCTATGGAGGGCGGGAGGGGAGGGAAGCTTATGGGTGTTGGAAAATGTGGTACAGGACCTGGCTGGGACCTAAGAGTCTGGTCTCTCCCGTGGATCACCATATGTGATTTCTGGCCACATGGAAGGCAATTCTTGGCTATCCCAAGGCCTCATATTTTGTTGCTCTTCTGTTACTAAATTTTAGAGTGAACACACCAAAAAAGCGAAGCCAAGCCATGAAATGACTGACAATTGGCTTTCGGATGGGTGAGTGAACTCTCCTGTGCCAGGAAAAGGTGAAAAGCTGCCTGGTGCAGAATACAGCCCCAGGGGAAAATATTGAAATCTAATCAAAATGACTGGGAGATTTAAAAACAACAGCAAGATCCAAGACATGGCACCAAGCTCTCCTTTCTAGGAGATACTGTATTGCAAAAAAATTTGATGGAGACCCCGAGAGGATGAAGTGACCCTCGACAGTGTGGATCTCGAGAAGAGTGACAGGTAGAGTGTGAGACTGAGGCCTGGCTGGAGCTGGGAAATCTGGTGTGCTAAGCGCCATATGGTCCTCCTAGCGCGTGTGCGAGACCTCATTTCCACACCCAACTGCTCACAAAAAAATTGCACTGGTGCTATCACCAGTTGCCTTAAATTCGCTTCAAACTGGGTGACCCCACCATCTGGCCCTTGCTGCTGCAGCTTGGGTGACCCATGGGTCGTAGGCTTTGTGCTCTGCCACATGAAAGGAGAGATACTTTTTCTACTGTTTACCCTTTGTGCACACACCTGTGTGTAGATACACCTGGCTTGCACTTAATGTCCAGCCTCGGAGAACAAGAGGTTACCCTTAACCTTTCCACACTAGCAGGTGGAAGTAAGATTTAAATCAATGACATCCCAGGGAAAAACAAAGCCCCAGTGTCGTTTTCAGCCCCTCAAGGCTGGCATGGCTCTCACTGCTGCAGTCCTGGGCAGGGGCAGGAGCACTACCATCCCTTAAGTTAGTGTGCCCATCTTGCAGTGGCTATTTCTCCATTCCCACATGGAAGATTTGATCCAGAACCATCTGCTGAGGAGTGGTGCTGGCACAGTCATGTTTCCATGGATCTGCTGCTTTCCAGCACCCTGTGGTCTGCAGTCCACGGGTGTGCAGCAAAAGCCTGAATACACTTGGTCTGGTGCTCAGACAACAGTGTAGGAAATTATTCATGAGAACACAGGTTCAGGAAGTCTGGGAGAAGTCTAACACGCATCTTTTGGCAAACACCTCTGAGCAAACCTTTCCAAGGTAGAAATGAGGGTTAGGCACATACTGATGCTTTTCCTACTGATACATAACATCTAACAGATGCAGTTCTCACGCTTGCCATTAATCAGGGAAGCTTCCCACCTTCTAGCCAAATGAAAAATCAAGGTATGTGCTTCCTAGAAACAGGAAAGAAATCACTGCCTGTAGCTGGACAAAATGCTAATCCTGAAATTAGGACTTTAGCTTTTAAACTTGCCCTATTAGGACTTGGGCCAATTAAATTTATTTTTTTGATGAGCACTAAAGCTCCACCAGTGTCCTGTGGAAAACTTTGGCCCTCAGCAGTGATGCAGGACTGGTGTGGCTGCTTCCCCTTACTGCACTGCTGGATCCTTTCCAAGGAAAGGAAAGGGCAGGAGCCTCCTGTGTGTGAGATTCTGTCCCTGTGAAATACTCTGAGTCTTTCCAGCCTATTTTTCATTCAGCATGGAGATTTGTAACTGCACCTCTCTGGCTTTTATTGATTCATGCATGTCAAGCCCAGTCATCCAGGTGTGAGAAGAGTGAATATAATGTAGTGTCCTGGGGTACAGCTTCTTGCTGTATCGCCAGTAATTGCAGACACAACATGCCTGCTAACCTGAACATGCATTTCAGAGGGTGTATTATTATGCAGGATCAAAGGAGTGTGGAGCTTTAATGTCATTTTCAGAGCAAGGTTTGTACCAGGATGCTCAAGAACTGGGATGGAGATGCTCTTACTTCTGAGCTGACTGGGGTAAGATTTAGAGAGAGCAGCTGTGAAAGCCAGAGATATCTTGCCATATCCAAGAACAAATGCTGATAGCCATCTGGAAGGGTTAAAAATGGCAAGAAGAGGCACTGAACACTGGCTATACACCCAGCTTCCTGCCATGGTTCTGCAAGGATTTCCAGCCAGTGGGGGAGCTGAGGTGGGGATGGCCAAGCACTGAGGAGCACCAAGATGAAACACAGCTGGGATGGTGGAGAGGGAATGACAAACCCCTCCCCAAAACAGCATGAGGGAGCTCCTGTATCTGCTGAAAACCCAAGTATGCTGACCTAGAGAACAGTGGGGAAATCATCCCAGTTTGTAACCTGCCAGTGGTAAAGGTTTTAGGAGTATTTGCTTTTGCTTTCCTTTCTTTGACAATTTTTGAAAACTGAAGTTCAAGTGCTACTAAAATCTCAGGCTTATAATTGGAGGTAATTAATAAAGGGTTAGTGAATTAGGCTTCCACTTCTCTGTGGCAGTCAATGGAGATGGGGCAGATGTTTTTTCCAGAATACACTACTAATAAAATTAAGGAAAAAATATTCTCCCCATCTTCCCCAGTCTACTGCTAAGTTATGCCTCTACTAAATGTATCAGCAATTTTTTTAATCTCTCAGGAGGTTTTTGAACTGCTTCAATATATCCACAGCTGTAAGTCTCTCCATGAAAGAAACCTATTAAAGGAAACAGCACATGAGAGTCACAGTAAACAGCAAGTGATGAAACTTCCCACAGCCAAGGGCTTTTTTGGTGGGAATACCAGGCACCAGAGCTGGAATTCTCTGCAGGAGGGAGAATGGTTACCCTGCTGCTCTTGAGGACTAGACTAATTCAGACTCAATGATACTTGTGGGTCGCTTCCAACACGGGATATTCCACGATAATTTCTTCTTCAGGCATGAGAACTGAAGGCAGGTGGCTTGCAGTGACCTGGCCCTGCATCTCCGTACCAGTGGGAGAAGTTCTGGCTGAAAGCCAGATAGATGATTGTGTGTCCCTGCCTGCTTGTGCATCTTGGAGATTTATGGATGCTCTGTCCTTCTGCCTCTGTGAGGGGACTCTGCCTCCCACGGCACTGGGCCACCAGCAGGCAGTTCCTAGAATTGCTGAGAAGTGTTTTGCATTTCCTAGAGGATGTTATATAAATAAATAAGAGCATACTTGATAATATTTTGTAAGGAAAATTATCTGTTTTCCTTTCCTGTTTTTTCTCCTAGGGTAGAAAGAAAGGAACACAGAAAATACAAGAATTTTTAATTGAAAAAATTAAATGTAATTCTGACCTGAAAGCTGTTTTTGATATGGTTTAAAAAGATTATTTAAATTTTTTTAAATCTGGACCCAGTCCCACTGCCACCAGACTTCAGCTGTTTGTTCTAGATCTGTGATTTTGACACAAAATCGTCTGCCTCAAGTTCCGGTGAAAACTTTATAAATTCATCTTCTTCCTAC
>VZTF01001855.1:417534-458676 GCA_013397755.1 Cnemophilus loriae | reverse complement strand
CGGGCGCGGTGCTGACCCCTCTCTCTGCCCGCAGCTCGCCTCCGCGGGCACTTTCCGCGTGGTGAAGGAGCCGCTGGCCTTCCTCAGGGTGCTCGAGTGGGTGAGTCCCGGGTTCTGAGGGGTTGCGGGGGGGGCTGTCGTCAAAGTGCGCGCCCGGCGGAACAGGTGGGAGCTGGGCCGGGCTGAGGGACAGGGACACGGGGGCAGGGACATGGGGCGACGGGCCGGGGACTCGCGTCCTACAGCGCTGTGGCCGGCGGGGCGGGCTGGGGGCGGGGGTTGGGGGTGCCCCCCCCCCCCNATAGCTGCTGATTAGATACTAGCTGAGCCTGATCTCTTTTCCTGAAATTTAAAAAAAAAAAACAAAAAAAAAGAAAACAGCACCGAGGAAAAGAAAATCTTCATTATGCATTTAGCAAACTTGTCTCTGGGCCGAGCGGGGAAGGAGGCAGATAATTGGTGTGCGGAGCAATGTCACTGTGTGTTGCTCTGATGCTCATTCGTAGTGAAGTCTGCAGGTCAAATGACATCCATCGCCAGTAGGTCTGCGGGAGCAGAGAGCCTCTCTGAACGGAAAGTTCAGAACATGTCATGGAGGATTAATCACATTCCCCTAACGCCGACTGGCTGGGGAATTATGTAAGGCGCGTATTTTGGGGGTGCGTCCCTGTGCGGGTGCGTTTATCCACATGTTGGCACCTGCAACGTGCAGCCCGGACCAAGGTGCCTCTGAGAGGGTGTTTTGGTGTGCTGGGGGCAGCTGCTCGCCCCAGACTCTGTCCCTGCTCACCAGAAGCAGCTCCTCTTCCCCGCTGGGCACCTTGAAGCATCGGGTCCTGTGGAGTTGGGTGATGGTGGTGTGGTGATGCCGTGGCCTGGGATGGGGTGGCCCCACAGTGAGGTCACCTGCACGCGGCAGTGGATGGACAAGGTCCCTTGTGTTCTTTGCCCAGAGCTCTACAAACCCACCCGGCACTGCTGCTCCTGCCTCAAGGAGAAGTCGGGACATCCAGGGGCTGAACCCCAGGCGCTGGTCTGAGGGTCCTTCAGCCACTCTGCAGCGCTCACTGCGGGGCAGAAGAATGGGGAGCAGAGCTGTTCCTGTGGCAGATAGCAGCTGGGAGCATGGTCTTTTGGCTGTCTGCCTGATGAGGCTATGTCTGATGGAGCTTGGGAAGCGAGCCCTTCTGGGAAGGACTCTGGGCTGATGAGCATGGGCTGTGCCATCGCGAAGATTGTTCCCGCCCCAATCAGTGTGTTGGCGTCCTCGGGACAGCAAGTGGGAACTCTTCACTTGGCACTTGCCTGGGTCTGTAACTTCTTCCAACAGCCAAATATAAAAGCTGCCTTTGTCATGGTTGGAAGCCACAAGCAGAACTCTTCTGGCTGCTACAAGTGCACGTTGCCTGTGTGTGTACACGTACGTGCACATGTGGCTGTGTGTAAACAGAGCTCTTCTGACACGGCCAAGGTGGGCCAGTCCTTGGCAATAAGGGAGTGTGGGAGAAGGGTGCAGAGTGTGTTAACATTTAAGATGATCTGAGAAGTTACTTTCTCTCCGTTTGACATGAATGTATAAGTAGAATTAAGCACAGTTTAGTTTATGATATTTCGGAGTGTGGAAGACCTTTTTTTTTTTTTTTAATATACTTGAAAGGCTTTTTGGATTACTGAAATTCCATCTCTATTCAATTAATCTTATTACTCCCATCTTCCTTCTCTTCTTACCATGCCTCCCATCTTCCTTCTCTTCTTACCGTGCCTCCCAACTGCTGTCCACCTCTCTCCACCATTTCCAGTCTCTACTAATTGTCCACCTCTCCCTCAGACTCCTTTTATCAGCCTAATCATAATTTTAAACTTTAAAAGAAGACCAAATGCTCCAGTCAATTCTGTGTCCACTTCCATGTCCCCTGGCAGCCTCACAGACCTCGCTGCACTTGATCAGAACAGTCGAATTACACCCCTTAACACCTCCCACTTGAGTCCTAGATTGCGTCTGCGAGGAAATAAAGTTCATAGCCCAGCTGGTGACGCAGCGATTCTGGGTGTTGGGTGGCTCTCGTGCCTGAGGGGAGGCTCTGTGGTGTTGCAGCACAGATGGCAGAGCTGTGGGAGTTCCTCGGAAAGGCTGGTAGGGTGGAGGTGGTGCAGGCTGAAAATGTCCTCAGCTTGTCCATGCAGTCCAGCCTTGAATTTTCACTCTCGTCGTTTGGGCGGTTTGGGTTGGCTCACAGTGACTCTGGGGTGGGCACGTCTTTACTCATAAACCTCTGCTGCTGAAATTCGTGTGTTTGTGGGTGCACACATTTGCTGGTCTGGAGGCAACTGAAGTTGGCTGTAGGTTTCTCGGATGTGAAACTGTAACTGTTGCAGAATTAATCTTTAAGTGTGCAGATTCCAGTTTACCTGTAGTCTGGCTCAGACATGGACCTCTTGAGGAGCAGGGACCTTATCTGACCTTCTTCAATTTCCTACTTCAATGGTCACCTAACACGCAGAGAGAAGCTGCTGAGACAAGGCTGATTCTTCTGAATATTCATAGCACTTGTAATATGTTTTCATTTGTATTTCCCATTGTAATCTTATTTTCAGACAAGAAATTGCATTTAAAAGCTATTTAAAGACAACATTGGCTCAGGCCTGGGAAAGGTTAAGAGAAAGAAAAGAAACCAAGAAATCGACTTGTAGCAATTGTGCAAGAGTTGTATTTTTTGAACTCTACCTTGGCAATAAAGCATGTGGATCACAAATCTGAGCTTGGAAAAATGCACACAGCTGTACTGGGTCAGGCCTGGGTGTTTCCAGCTTTGAGTCAACTCATGGCATGTGCTGGGGGCAGGGAAGAGCTGTTTAAAAGCTGTATTTGTTCTTGCTGTCCTCTTTAGTCCCTTGGCTGTTACTCCACAGATCTTTGCATGAGAAGAATGTTCTTCTGAAGCTTATTTCTCAGATAATCCACTGTGACACTACAACCAGTAGCAATCTTACCAACACTCTTACAACTTCACTTGAAAAATAACTCCCTTACACATGCACCTGACAATAATGAATAAGGAAAGACAAAAGAGGAGAAACGTGTTCATTCGTCTTCCTGGATTAATTTCAGTCCTGTGACTCTCTGGATGTGTTTGGACTGCTCTTACTGGGGTCCGCAAGAAGTGAGCAAGACAAGCAAGTTTGTCACTTTTGGTCTATTTGTTTTGCGCTTGCTGCCTCTCTGGAGCCCTAGAAGAGGAAATTAAGTGAAAAGCAGGGCTCTCTCCATGCAGTGTGGCATGGGTGTAGGAGTGTGCGTGTGTGTGTGTTTAATTACACTGTGAATTGCCACAAACAACTTTCCTTCTGCAAACCCAAAGCAACCTGATACTTGTCCAGTTTCCTGTAAAGCAACGGCAGCTGCAGTGCAGTCCGTACAGTCTTTCCCTGTGTTCCTCCATAAATAGCCGGGATGCAGAAACTCCACCGTTGTGCCAGTCACGAGATGCTGTGATTGCCTTGATGGTTATCTATAGGTTGATGTTTTAAAATACCTTGCAGTGAGCTCCCATCTCCACAAACTTGCAGCTCTGTCTGTGCTGGTATGGGCAGGGGGTATTTTTGGCACAAAGGCCACACTGTAACTCTGTCTAAGCCAGTGCAGCTTTTATCAGAGCATGTGTGAAGCATTTATGTTGCAGGACAAATCTTGTGGACACTATGGCTTTTCTTAATAGGACAACTTGGAAGTGAACGTTGGGATGTTCAGTGGACTCAAATGAGTCTAAGTTGTTTTATTTCTTGCCTCTATGCAAAAAAAAAATACATTGCAGGCCTTGCACGACTGGCTTTCATCGCTGCTCGTGAGCATCTTCATAGGATGTACCTAAGAGTTCCAAAGCACTGCAGAGCACTTGGACAACAAATCTCTGGGGGAAATTGGATGAAGATGGTTTGAAAAATCTGTATGTGGTGTACATGGACCAAGCTAACCTTGCTTTGCTTCCTTGCCTTCATGCTGTGATCACTTGACTGGTGAGCCAGGAAAAAGGCCAGGCTGTTGCCTGCCTGGCAAGAGTCAAGCTTGCTTTGATGGTATAGATTCTGAAAGGGTTAGCACCTCTTGCCTAGCACACAGATGTGTGCTCAGAAGGCAAAGGGAATCTGAATCTTGAAAGGCTGATAATAAGTCTTGTCTTTTGTCCCAGTGCTGATTGCTCATCTGGCCGTGGAGTGCTTTTGTTGGATTATATTTGCATGCATATGAATGGACATAAGTAGCTGCGTGCTTTCAAGTGTGCCCTAGAAAAGCCTAGATATCTTGAGATGCTGAAAATAAATGGGAAAGAAATAAGAAGGTAATGCTTACATGAAGCATGTGTGGTTAGGGGTTTGCTCTGTCTAGTGTATTATGGGCCTGAGATGTTTTATAGTTGCTTGAGACTCTTCATCACATTTGCATATGTTTGTTTGGTTTTTGCTTAACTAGAAGGCTGCTGGCTACTCTGGTGTGGGCCGAGACTTAGTTGATAGAGTGGGGTTAGGTTGCTGAGGCTCAACGCTCCTCATGGATGCAGGCTGGAAGAGCTGAGTGTTTGATCTTCTCTACCCATATATGGAAAGAAAAGCCTTAAAAAAAAGTAATATTTCTTATTGCCTGGTGATGTTGCTTATACAATACCAGGATCAGATGCTGCATTTAGTGCTAGGCCCATCCATCTTGGTGTGTAAGAAGCACATACACATGTTAAAAATATATAGTCAAGTCTTTTGATGTCTGCCTGGGGATATAGGTACTTAGCTGTTCTTGTAAACTGGGTCCCAGTTGCTACCTCAAAGGTCTTGTATGTGTAGTGTCAGGTCAGTAAAGCATGTGCCACTAAATCAAAAAATGTAAATCCATTTCTATGGTATTTTAATATTAGAAAGGTAATTACCGTGTAACTAACCCTTCTCTGTAAGCTGTCATTAATTGGATGATTTCTTATAGGCAGCTTAGCATAATGCGTGCAAAATACACTGCAGCTCTGGGCAGGCAAAAACTGCCACAATGAACCAACAAGATCTGAGCATCCGAGAGACCCGAGCCCTGGGAACGGGCTTCATTTGTCCTTGACTTTGGGCCTGCAACTTCTGAGCGCTTACTGGGGTAATCTGCAGGCAGGGCACTCTGTCAGACAAGTTATTTTTATGAGGAAGAACCCAGGAAGGGATTTTGCCATTAGACATCGGGCTCTGTGATAGGTCTGCGATAGGAAGGATCTGAAAAGTTTTTGTAGTCTCACTGAAGGCAGATGTGGAAGCCATATGTCACTCTGCCAGTGGGACTGGCGTAAAGGCAGCAGAAGCACTAGCAGTGCCTACATGGTGTTTTACCTTGTGATCTTAAAGTCTCAACTTCTGCGAGTCTCATGATTCTGAAACCTCTGGCTTTGATAAAAGATATGGTTTTACATCAAGGTAGCGGAAGAAGGATGGGAGCTCTAAAGAATGAAAGCCCAGAACACAAGTGAAAGAACAGGAAATCTGTCTTGTGATCCCATGTTTTACGCAGTCTGCAGAGAGCTGGCTGCTTTGCTGTTCGCATCCATGATTATCTGTATGCATATCTGGTTGGGAACTGAGAACTGTGCTTATCAGCAAGTTGCTGTTAAAATGGTACAAGTGCTGATACAGGGGAAGAGAAAAGGTCAGCAGTGCCTGACCACATTGCAAATAAATGACATCTTTCATCTGGAAAATGCCTGCCATTTTCCATTTTAGGACCACGTTGTGATCATGGAAGAGCTGACTTTAACAGGTCACCTAACGATTCATTTAAATCCTGATGTTTCTCAAGCAGCCCAGAGTGCGACCTGGTATAAAATAGTTATGTAGGACTGGCATGTACGGTTGAGAGACGGGGCTCCAGGAGCAGGACTTTTTGGAGTTACGTGCTGCTGCTGTGGGAATACCTGGGTGAAACTGGTAAAATCTCATGGTAATCTCATTTCAATGGCTGCTCTTATCCGAGTGCGGCTGTTTGAAGCATTAGGAATCGAAGATGAGGAAAGAGACTCATTAATGCTAAATTTGATTATATATGCAAACTAGGTTTCTATGAAAAGAAGAACAAAAATGATCTGACTTTCAAACTAGCAATAAGATGTGTGGAGATAGAGGGTTCTGCTATTAGAACAAACACAGTTAAAGTCTCCTTGACAATTTTTATGAGGGCGATGTTTCAGTCATCACTCCTGTAAATCAGCATCTGCATAATTGGAGCTCCGGGTAAAAGCCCTGCATGTTGACATCTCTGGATTCAGATGTTGCAGTTGAGAGAGGACAGGCTTGGAGGTGCTTCTGATAAAACCCTTTTTATCATTTGGATTCTCTGGTTGCTGGCTTAACCTGCATTCATGGCAGTGGGTGTGATCCCAAGGGGCAGGAGATGTTGCTTGGCGAAGTTCTCCACTCTGCTCCCGGGGAGAGGACCTTGTCCTGAGCAGGGAAAGAGGAGAGGCAGAAGCAGGTAACGCTGAGCTCTGCACAGGGCTGGTGGTGGAAGACAAAGCTGCACCTCTGCAAGCTCAGCTTTCCCTTTGGGCACTGAATAAAAATGCTTCTTAGTATGGGCCTGGGGTGCAGTGTGGAAAACAGCACTTGGCTGTCTGTCCATCCCAGCAGCTGCCAGAGGGGTCTTCATGGATTTTACTTTTGGGGGGATCTACAGAGTGCTGTAAAGAACATTATAGAAAGGAACATACAGTGTGGAGATACTGTGTTTAAGGTGTTTGTTCAAAGTGGCATATGTGCTGCAAAGTGTGACATTGTTGCTAAGGTGACAGCTTGCTTGCTTTTTGGCAAAAGCAAAAGAATACTGAATATAGGCAAACTGTAAGCTTTTGCTTTAATTTGCACAGTTTTATCTTCTGGTCATTGTAGAGACTTCTCAGGTTTGTGTTTGGAAGCAGTGTTTTCCCATTCTGAATACCTCACTCAGTTAAAAAAGCTAATAGTGCTTCCCATTCCTAAGGAAAATCCTAAATCATGTAAAATGATGGAGATTCCAATTATTATAATTGTAAATACTATTTATGTCATTGAAAGGCTTTGATGTATAACATTTATTTAAGTAAGGAAGTGTTTTCTAAGAACATTTTAGATAAACAAAAATATTAGGTGTTGCCTCATTAGCGGCCTATGGATGCAGGCACATCCATGAGTGCATGCTCCAGAAGATTTTTGGATGGGGTATTTGCACGCATTTGCAAGTGCTCAAACCTGAGCTAGAATGGATGGTGCAGGGAGAACTCCTGTGGGTCAGGCTCAGGGGTTGGTTGTGGTGGAAGGGAACAGAGTCTCGTGTTGGACAGCTTGGGTTCTGCCATGGTGAAGTATTTTTGTAATGCTGCCAGGGGAGGAGGATCAGCAGAGGATTAGACTGGCGTGGCCCTTAAGGAGAGGGGTTTTCCAGATGAGCAGCCATCTGTGGCATGAAGCAAATGTTATGGACCTCAGTGTTGAGAGCAAAGCAGAAAGGTCTCACAAGATGAATGTCAGCTTTGGCCCTTAAAGCAGTGGGGTAGGTGTATAACCCAGGAAAAAAGGTCAGGAAAGGCTGAAGTAATGTGCTCATTGCCCTTTATTGTTTTACCTTTCCTTTTTTCTGATGTTCTAATGGATAGATAAATGTGTTTCTCTGAGCAAGCTGTTCTGTCTGTGCCTTTTCCAGAATGCCTTAGCACCTGGGAGAAGGCTGTGTTAGAGGCAGAGCCTGTGGGAGCTGCTGAGCTAACACTGTGGGGAGCAGAAAGTGCTGCAGCCCGAGGCTTGGGATGAAAATTGTGGGGAGCTCTGTGGGCTCCAGGTCCTGGATAAGTGCTTGTGCAGAGGTTCCAGCCCAGTTTGGCAAGGCCATTGCAAGGCAGAAGTGAGTGAGGATGTTTTCAGTGATCAGACCATGACACAGGGCTTTTGCTGGATTGGAGGAGCCTCTTTGATAAGAAGACCCCATCTTAGTCACTAAAATGTGCAGGAAGGAGGTAGTGTTAAGGAAGCAGGAGAAAAGCTAAAGCAGGAAGATTTCAATGAAGTGTTATACATTTTCAGAGGAGAGGTGTACAGTTCCAGACCTGCTGTCAGAAATAAATCTGATTTGACTCTCTTGCAAAAGTCTCAACTGTCAACTTGATCTTTATTCTATGAGAAATACCAGAGCCTGCTGCGAACAGCCCGACTGAATATTCACTAGAAGTACTCGAAAGTCTGAAGTATTGAGGGTGAAATTCTGCCCAGAAGATTTCAAAATGAAGTGCTACCCAACATCGGCAAGATCATTGATCCTTTACGAAGTAATTTATAGTAACAGCTCTACAGTAGCTCTTTGAATTTCAAAGAGAAGTTTATTGTGTTTGTCCTCAGTCTTCCCTTTTCCTGATGTTGATGCTCTGCCCTCCTGTGTAATTTCTCAGGTGATGCAAATCCAAAGTATCTTTGGCTTGAAGTGATAAGCCCCAGCTCAAATCCTTCATCATGTGCATGTTGGGTGCTTGTATTGAGGCCCCATGTTTGACACTGCATTTGACAGTCTTCATGTTAGGTGAAGAGCCTCTGTGGCATCCCGAGTAGTATTAAAGAAGTAGCAAAATCTTCCTTTCTAGGTTCTCAAAAACCAAGGAGACAACTGGCTTCCTGGTTTAGCCTCCCTGAGGTGGGCTGTATGGTTTATTGCTGCCTTAAGCATTCAGATCAAAATACCCCAGGAAGCCAGGAAATATCTTACAGTTATTTAACAAGCAAACTTGAGCCTTGCTTGAACTGTTTTCAGAATAATCTTCTCCCTGTCTGTGTGCTGGAGGTATGCTCAAAGCAAAACCAGACAAGACAAGACCCCCATCTGCACGCAAATCCAAAACCACATCGTTGTGTACCCCTGCTCCTCCCCACATGGAGGCCATGTTGCACACAAAACACCACTTCTTTGCATCAGTTTTTTACCCCATTTCAAACAGCCTTTGTATGGAGGGAGGGATGTCTTGAAGTGGTTGAATATGGCAAGGTCACACCTCCCTGTTGGAACTGTAAGGGGGAATGATACTCTCGGGTGTATCTCGTGCCCAGCCCGAGGGGCTTAGGTTTGATACTGGAGATTGGCTTATTACTGCAGAATATGTATATAGCAATAATTATCCTTTGAAACTGAGCAGTTTCTCTTAGTGTTTTTTTAGGGACTGTGCTTGAAAGCCAAAGCAAGCGTGGGATTCCCCCACCGCCAAATCCAGCAGCCGATAAATCCAGCAGAGCCCTCCTGATTGCCATCTCCAAGGGCAGTCAGCGTGCTGGAATGGAATTAGGACTGGGTTTGAAAGAAGATGCCTGCCAAAAAATTAAACAATGGATGCCTTCCTGTTTAATTTTAACATTTTAATTAAATTCTTTGCTGCTGTGTGCCTTTGATCTTGGTGAGCTGATACACATGGTGTGTGCTGTTGTGTCGTAGCAGCGTTTTGTTCTAATCTTTCACGCAGATGCAAGGATGCATTTGAGGATGGATAAAAGTGCAAAAGCTGCTCACTGCCAAGTATTGAGTGCATTGCAAGCTGCCTTTTCCAACTGGTGACCCACGGGCATGTGGACAGAGGGATTACTCACAAGTATGGCTCGGTAGAGTTTCTCTCTAAACGTATTCACTCCCTTTTTTTAATCTTCTGTGAACGGTGCTGCAAGAAGAGTTTCCTTGATGGAATTACTCGTTGAGAGAGTTGAGGCCAAGAGTGGAGATTTTATTGCGAAAAAGATTTAATTTCAAGTGGAATAATTAATAAACTTTTATTCTTCAGTCAGCAGAAGCAATGCTGTATGTTGTTGGTTGGGCACATCCATCAATTAATCCCAGCCAAGTGCCCAGTTTGGGAGCATTTGGCAGGCAGCTGGCTTTCCTTACAGCCAGGCACAGAGCAGCAGGAAAGGTATTGGAAAGAGTTTCCTCAAGGATTATAGGCTGGGGCAGGTGATTGAGGATCATGTGGAGTATTTGTCCTTTGCGATTTGGGCTGCACCTAAGATATCAGGGAAGAAACTGTCGTTGCTACATCAAAAGGAGTCTTTGGTAGAGCTGCTTTGGGAAAAGAAATTTGTTTTACTTGAGGGAAAAGTAATTCTTAATCTCAATTTCCTTTGAAAACAGGCACTTAGGTGAGATCATGAATGGAGGAATATTTGTGACAGAAACTACAATATTTCAGCACAAAATATTTCTGTAAAGAGATATTCTCTACAGAAATGGTTGTATTCTCCTCCTCTGCACACCCTGCTGAGATGCCCCAGGCTCACTCCTTCTGGAGGAGTCAGGGATGGATCATCCCAGGTGGGACCCTTCTGCCCACTGGAATGGTGTAGTCTGGCTGTGGCACCTGATTTCCAGAGCAGGAGCAGCGTGAGGAGCCAGTCCAAACTCGCTGAAGTCACAGCAGTGGTCTTCACAGGGTAGATGTTGCAAGCCCTTAGCACTGGCACTTAGAAAGAAAAGGCAACATTTTTTGGAGAGATGACAACTCTTTTGGAAAAAGACGAGTCTAAAATGCAGAAAATCGTTTTGGTTGAAAATTGTCATCTGACATGTAAGTCCGTGAGTGCATGCTGGTGTTGTAGTCTATGCCTGTATTGTATGCCTAGCTCTTTTTTTGGCCAGCTGTGGAGTTTTTCACCACAGAGCTGTGCAGAGGCAGCACAGTCCACTCAGCAGAGAACCAGCATTCCTAAGCCTGCGTGTTTTGCTGCGTTGGCCCCGCGGGCTGCGCACGGTCCCGGGGCTGCTGTGGCAGCCTGTCACTCGTGGCAGGCAGCTCTGCGGAGAGGGCGCCTGTTCCAGCACAAAATCTGTGCCTGTCCAGATTGCGAGGCCTTGGCAGGCAGCAGGAGCTGGCTCCACGGTGGGCAGACATATGCAGGGGCTGCTGGCTGTGCCACGGGGTATGAGCCTCCTGCCATTGCCTCTTCCCAGGCAGGGATGATGCCATGAAAATGAGCTCCTTGCCCGTGGTCCTCCACGGCCCAGCGGTGGTCCCCACTGCAGGGACCAAGTGCTGTCACAGCCTTTTTCCCCCTTTTTTTCATCCTCTCCACCATGGCTTTCACAGCAGAATGACAGCAACAAGAGAGGGAGATGAGGTTTGGATCTCATGGCAGAACGGATCCAGCACAGCTTGTGTTGCTGAGGAATCAAATAGAAAAGCTCTTTCTGCTATATAGCTCACCATGGCGTAGTTCACTCATTTCTAAAAATGGCTTTCCCTCTTCAAATTTATGTGCTCATTAGTGCTGGCCACCCATGGGTGCAGCGTTGTTTGTTCATGCAGCTGGAGGGGCTCTGACAGAGCTCATAAATGTTCATTGTGCAGCTCAGTCCCGCAAAAGTAGTGACTCAGCAGTGATCAGACATCTCTCATGGGACAAACAGTTCCCAGCTATTCCCAAATTGCACTGAAACCCGTGTGTCACTGGGCTGCCAAGAGGCAGGGCTTGAGTACCCCACATCTGTATTGCTTCTGCACAGAGAGATTGCTAAGCATGTCCTGGGTGTTAGGACAAGAGTACTCTTGCTTCGTTTAAAAGAGATTTTATTTTTTTTCTGGGAATTTTTACGCTCCACCCCATGATGCGCTTTGGGATGCATTCAGCTTTCTCTTCTGAATAGGGCTCCAGATGATGGAAATAAATTATCATAAATTAGAATAGATTGCACTCTTCAGCATCTCTACATCTGTCATTATGTTTCTTTAACAGTTCAGTTTAACATTTATACACACTCTGACAGCAGCTACTGGTGTGTATGCTATAAATATTGGCTTGCAGAAGACATTAATGGAGTTTAGGTAAACGTTTGATGCCGCTGAGATTCTGTTCCATATGGTGGTACGCAAAAAAATGAGATTCAACATGCTACATATAGTGGTCACGTATTCCCTATGGACTGGCCTCCTGGCATTGCAGCAGCTCACTAGCCCACCAAGAAAGCACAGGTGCCTTCAAAGAGGAAGGTGACATTCTTGCAGTCTATTCTGGTTTTTACCACCTGTATTTGTCTGTGATGTTTAAAGCCAACGTGTAGCATGTAGAGGTGGGAAGTGCTTATGAAAAAGAGACATCTCGCAGAAGCAGCAGTCAGGCAACAAGAATGCTCTGCTTTGAACATGTCTAAAGAAAACCCATGGGATTTTCTGGCCCAGGTGCCATTTTGTTAGACAGTAACTGAGTGGCAGGGTGAAAACTTTGTGCATTGGTTGGTCACGGTTGCTAAACCTGAAATTTGTGACTCTACAGCTGATGCAACTATCACCAAAACTACGTGGGGGGAGCGTGGCATGAGGGTTTGAGGAGTCTGGCTGGCATCTCTCAGACTTACAGGAGGACAAACAGCTGAGACCATCATGACAAGAGGCAGGAAGAAATAAATTCTGGTCCCTCTAGTGTTCCTTCTGCAGTTCAGCAGAATTTGGGTGTCTCCCATAGGTTTGGGGTTTTTGCTTTGTTGGCTTGGTGGGCAGTTGTATTTTTTTTTTTTTTTTTTTTGCCAATTGCAGCACTTTGATTAGTGTAGCCTGCTGATGTGGCTGTGTCCTCTGCAGTATTTCTGTGATTTACCCCGCTTTCAAACTAGGAGGAAGGTAAGAGGTCTGTGCTGGGCTCAGCACTGCAGAGGGGCAGTTGGGGTAAAGCAGCTCAGCCCCTGCTCCTGATGTGGGGCCCTGGGAAACATCTGGCTCGTGCTGGCCCCGGGGCACATCTGCTGCAGGCAGCAGTGCCTGCTGCGTTTGCCCCTGTGCAATGCAATGTAAGTAATGAATCAACCATAATGTACAAACTGACTCAAAGCAGGGCAATCTGAGGAGAAAGTGCTCTTCACACTGTAAATTGCTAAAGGTCTTTATGATGCCAGTGAATTAAAAATCTGAGAAGGAAAAACCCTCCAGTGTTGTGAGTTCAAGATGAATCTTTTAAAAGCTGCTGGTGGGGAGGGGAAGAGATACCTTATCTGAATGGAAATGTATTTAAACTCTGTATCTTTTACAGTTCTGGCTTGCTGCAATGCAAACAGTGTGTTCCTTGTCACTCGGAGAGCTGGAGACATTTTTGTATAGACTGAATAGGTTTCTGTGTTGATGTTGCCCCTTTTGATCTTAATCGTTAGTCAGGTTTTCAGTCCTTTGCAGGTTATTTCTTTTAAATGAAGTTGCTTCAGATGTTTTGGTGATTCACTCTTGTTTATTCTCACTGGCAGTACAGAGGAGCCTGGTGTGCTCCTGCATCCTATGAGCATCTGCAGCCACCTTCCCCCTGACTGGGCAGAAACCCCTCTCTTACCTTTGAGTTTCCAGGTTTTATTGTTGTTCTGACTGCTTGTGTGGTTCTTCAGCCTCAACCTTCCTCTGCCTTTTTGCTCCTGTGGAGAGAAAAAAAAAGTTTTGTGAAACCATTAGCAAAATCTTTCTGCCCAGAGCAAAACCTTGCCCATGAATTTCCTTTGAACGCTTACTTGTGTCTGAGCTTGAGGCTGGCATTTAGGTCTCTTGAATGGTGCTTTAAAGGAACTAAACTGTACTTAAAGAAAGACAGCATTTACATTGGCCTGATGCTAAAGACATTTTAGCCCAGCCAACAAGATTTTATGGTGAGCCTTGGTCCAGCAAGGAGCCCTTCAGCCTTCTCCAAGCTGAAAGAGAAGCTGGACTCTGGGGAGCAGTTTCAAAGCATTGAAACTCTATTATCATTGTTTGTTGTACTTGTTTTTTGCATCTTTTGACTCTTTGAGGACTGGACAATTTAGATCTGCACAGTCTGGGTGCAGCTAGGACAGGCGTGGGTTTCTCCCTGATGCCCTAATATAAACATGCAGAATTTGGGAAGAAATGTGCAGTGAGAGGAAATTAATGTAAACAGTCTGCATTGGATCACTTGTCATGAGGATATCTCTTTGAATTGTGTATTTCATTAACTGCATTTTTTAAAATTTAGCTCTCATCTACACTGTAAAGATACTTTTGGCTGGAGAGGAGAGAAAGGAGCCCTTATTCTGGATGGGTTTTTCTGTTTGTTTTCAAATACACATGATGTTCTCATAGGAAAGAAGTCTGTGTACTTCTTTTTCATCAACCTTTTAGCTTTCACATATGGCTGACATTCATAAATTCTAAAGCTGTTTCTTTTAAGCCTTCTGCCCCCACTGTAAACCTGGTGATGACCCACTCTTAGTTCCTACTGTCACCTGTCCCTGGCTGAAAGGCCCTTTGGGGTAGGACGGGAGAAAAGTCACACTTTTTGCATTCCAATCAGTGCTGGATCTCAAAGTTTAAAAATATCGCAAGTGAAAAACATGGATGTGAGTCATACAGAAAGCACCCTTCATTTCTCAGGAAGCAAAAATATCAGAAAAACACATTCTTCAGATGTTTCCTCCTGTTGAGAGGTAGCCACATCTAAGATTTCCGTTTGAAGTATTGAATCATAAACATTGGTTCCCTGCTGTCACAGTGACCACTGGGTACGGGAGACGCCTGTTAAACACTAACAGCTCGTACTGTGCCAGAGCTACATCAGTCACATCATCAGAGGGTCTGGGTGAGCTTTACGTGAAGAGCAAATGTGGAGAAGGCTGCGATGTCATGTCTTGGGTCAAGATAATCCAGTGCTCAATCCCAGTCTGCAGTAAATGCCCCACTTGTGGAAAGTTCTGTGCTCGCTTTGGACCTAAACACTCATCCACATCTAACACATGTGATGTCGTATTCCAGGACAGCATAGCTGCATGCTTTTGGGGGAGTGACCTCTTTCTTTTCGGTCGTTGCCTTTGCCCCTCAGGGGCTGGGAGACCATGGTTTTGTATCAGCTTGCTTTAGTGGTATGTGTGAAGCAAGCATGTTTTAAAATGCATATACATTTCCCTCTGTTTTTACAAGATTAATATTTGAAAGGCTATTTAATACAAAAATGCCTAAAATTGTTTAAATCTGAGACATGCTGGAGAGATCAGAGAACTCTTATCAGCTGCTGAATTAGTAATGTTGAATTAGAAATGAGAAAATCCTTTTCAATTTAAGTGGCTTTTCTCGGAACTTTTTGCATGTTTAATATCTTCATTCATCCTTCTCATAATTGTTCCAATTCAGCACTCCCTGAGTATCCGTGCAGATGTGCACAATGCACACTGTTCAGGCCCTGATCCATTCAGCCAAGCTTTACATCTCTGAGGACCATCAGGAAGCCCCCAAACCACTTGTCTTAGGTTTTCCTCCTGTGGATGCCAAGATTGAGTCTTTCGTGGATAATGTCATACTTGTATTTGAAAAACCTGCTCATGCTGCTGTCTGAGAGATTGGAGAGATCATGAGTGCTCTTCAGTGTAGACACTTTAACATTATCTTCCAAGAATCTTAAAAAAGTTTGAACTGGAAATAACATTTGCTTAATATTTTGTAAGAACGCTACCATGAGGCTCTTCAAGGGGAATTACAAGTATTGCTTTTTCTTCCTTCATAACTCTTGGAGGGGGTCAGCCTCTCTCCAGTCCCCCTTGATAACAAGCTGCTGTGAGAGCTTGGCAGAGCAATGTGTGTCCTGGTCGCACCAGATGGATCTCATTTGTGTTGCCGTTCATAGTCATGATAGGCAGCAAATGGAGTGGAGCCTGGGGCAGCACTTTGCTGCCTGAAGTTGATGCCTGATGAATTACGGAGATAAATAAGGCGAGAGTCTGCCTTGCTTTTCCCTTTGAGTGTGCACGTAAGTGTCAGGTGGCCCGTGTTAGAGAAGACAAAGTGAAATGAGCTTTCAAATATTTCCTTGAAGTTGTCTTAATTATTTCATTATAATGGTAAGGAACAAAGCAGAAGAATCAATATGCCTAATTATTACGTCTAAATGCAAGAGAAATTAGTCAGTGAACTCTCTCTTCTCTGGGGAGGATTAATCTTCCTATGCTCTATTTCAAATGTCTTCCAGAAAAATGAAAGGCTTATCACCTAGGAAACACGCGGTCCTAATCGCCCAGGTCTGCCTCTTGGATTTATAGATGGTGAGGGGACTCTTAGCTGATCTTCTGAAGCACAAAATTAGATTGTTTTGCTTGTATTTAACGGTTGCAGTTGAGTTTTGTAGCTGGGTGATTCAGATGACAAGCACAATTGGGGCATGTGCCTCATGTCACCCCAGCAAGCCTTGGCCGGCTCTGGATGAGCCGTAGGGACCAGCTCAGCACCAGGCAGTGCCATGTGGAGGGGATGGGTTGGATCCTAATGTGATGCTGTCAGTGGGGCAGTGCTAATTAGCTCAGGTTCTCAGTAATAAGTGCTGTATTGATGAATCTGTGATACTTACAGAAATGTCTCATTGCCTTTTGGATCACTATGTGAGATTCCAAAACAAGCAGCATTTGGCTGTGCCCTGGTGGCACGCAGCCACGAGATGATTACAGGTGATCCTGGCAGGACCTGATTCTTCACCCTTGAATTAGTCACTGGATTGAAATGGCAATAATGTTTCCTGCATGCTAGGTTTGGTATGGCAATGAATTCTGGTCCTGTCTCCTTGCTGTTGTCTTGCACCAAGCCAATAGCATCTTGTGATACTTTCTACTAGGTTGATTATAAGAATTTCAAGCTGTGACACAGATGTAAGATGATTTCAGATGAAGTGTTACATTAACAAATTAATCTTCAGCCTCTGCCCTCCGCAAGTTCTGACTTTCTTTAGATTTTGTCATTTGTAGTCATGTGTTGTGGTGGTGGAAATACAAGTCTGGAAGTACTAAGATGTGCTTCCCTAAAATAATTCCAGATTTTTGCATAGGCAGATCATGCCCAGGAATAGAAGGCTTGGGTTTATTCCTTGCCTGCAAACCCAACTTAGTGTAAAGAAGACTCAGTAGCTGAAATATGAAGTCTAAATAAAAGAAAAAAGGGCCATTTCTTTGCATAACACTGGAGAAATCAGCCTTACAGTTCACAAACTGAGATGACAGCTTGCTGTAGGGAAAACTTCAGTCCATCATTATTTTGCATTTTTGGGTTTCTTTACTCATGGCAGTTTATTAATTAGTTTTTATTTTGCACTCTTTCTTAAAAGAAAAATATTTCAACTCATTATGTATCACCCTTGTACCTTTCTTTCTTCCCAAATTACTCTGCATCATGGTCAGTTCCCATCTTCCCTGGCTGTTGAGTTAATCAACTGGGTGATGCAGACTGGAGGGCATGGGACGGGCCACTGATGCACCACCTGATTATGTGGTCATGGAAACCCCCGGAGGTAAGACCTCTGTTATCAAAATAAATTGGGATTTTCTGCCAACTAATGGTTGGCGAAGCTTGCACTAATGCTAGATTCTGATGGATGATGTGCTATGGAAGCCAATTAGCCTTTGCTGATAAGCTAGACTTTGATTAAGCTCTTCCAGGCTTTCTCATCACAAGAAACATGTACTACTCATTGAACATGCAAATGTATTTGCAGTGTGTAATTACAAAATTTTCTAAAGGAGCGACCTATTTTAAACAGGGCTTTTGTTTCACTCTTGTTCCTTGACTGTGCTCACCAACTCAGTCACACAGGCTAATTCAGCAAACATAATTGACTGGTTTTAGGAGTTAAAATATCCTGTTGTTGAATGTTTTATGCTTCAAATATCGATTATAATGAAGACCTCTGTGGTGGGTACGTAGCTCTCTGCAGCCGCTCCAAAATACTTGCCCTTTGCAGTGAGCCTTCGGGATGCAGAGGGCTGCCAATGCTGGGATCTGCAGCCCCAGCCAATTTAAAAGTGATCTTGTCCCAGTAATGCTGAGAACAAACTCTTTCTGTAGCCATAGGCAGGGCTAACTTAGGCTGCTGAATGTGCAGCTCATTGCACTTGATGGAAATTCAGTTATTGATCCAATTAGCTTCTGACCTGTTTACAGGGTGATTGTTGTAATTAAAATTGATTATGGCTTTGTATCGTGACTTTAATCTTTGATGCTGGGGATTTGGATATTGTGGCCTGCCTCCTGTAGCTGATAATGGATTGTGAAGAGCATCAAGGAGTTAATGTATTTTCACACTCCTCAGGGATACATTCTCTGTGTTAGATTCTCATTTGTAGTGCTGTTAGCTGAGTGATAGTATCGTGTTTCTTACCCGGGCATAGGTATTTTGATAGCTTTAGTCACTTTGTCTAAGAGATTGCGTGAGCTCCTGTACCTGCCTCTATCGATACCGTGGTGCATTAGGAAAAAACCTAGGAAATGGACTTTTTGTTTCCAGGTGTAATTCGTAGTTGTAGTCCTCAACTGTAACAAAAGCATTCCTATAGCTATCTGCATGTACCTCCTAGTTGTGGTGCCTTTAGTTTATTGCATGCCTAAGAGCATGGAAATCAGAGTTGTATTCTGTTGTACACTGATGGGATCAAAGTTTGGCATAGTTACCATTTTCTGATAGAAATGCCTTCACAAATTCTCAAATCAGAGCAGTAGAAACACAGAGAAATGGGCAGTGCAATGCCCCATCTGCACTTTCCCATTTGTACATCTCATCTCCCATGGTGTGGCTGTGGGGTCGGAGGGGAGGAGTGGAAGGAGCAGAGCAGGTTCCAGATGCACCATCTCCTGTGCTTTCTCCTCCAAACTCCCAGTGCTGCACTGACACCTGAGGCAGGGGCAATGGTCTGTCAGGGGATGTCCCTCCTGCCACAGACCCTCTTGAGATGTGTGGTTTTTAGGATGGAGAAGACCAAGGGTTTGACTGCTGCAGAAACCTGTGGTTGAGAGTCATTACAAGCCCTGATCCTTCAGGAATAATCTGTATGATGCAGGTTTTGTCCCTTTTGCAGATCATGATTGATGACTTCACCTTACGATGCTTTAGCACTGGGGCTGGTGGGTTCAAAAAATGCTGGATACAAGGAGCATGGTCGTTCTTTCCTTGTGAGTCTTTGCTCCCCCAGTCTCTGCCCTCTTGCTAAACCAGCTTCCTCTGCTCCTCGCATGGATATTCCCAGGATTTTGGCTAATGACCACAGAGCACACTTCCCGCTCTAAAATCGTGTGTCTATCCTCTTCCAAATTAGCAGTTTTCAGGTATCCCACTGGACATTTGGCCTAAAATAGTCCAAACACTTCTGCTGTTTTATGGTCATCACCAGCTTTCATGACAGGCTCTGGTGAGGCCACAGTCTGAACACACACCATTGCAGCCTTTATTAAAATTAAATTCCACCTGTGGTAGGAGTGTTGCAAGGGAAGGTTTCAGGACTGATGTTTGAGTGTAAATACCTGAATTATAAATTACGTTCTGCAGCATTTTGGCTTAAGAAGAATTTTTATGAAATCTTGAGAATTGTCATTCTTTCCCATTCTATCAATAGTAACTGCAAGCTTGAGCATATGCTGCAAAAGGCACTGAGGTGAAGTATTCACTCAGAGAGAGAACACAAGTGCCTTTTTCATCTGAGGCAAATTAGCAGAAAAGGAGACAACTTCCAGCAAACTGTGGCTTCCGATCTACAAGCTGATAAAATCTGCATATTAGTCACAAGTTATTTTTCCAGATTTCTAGTTCATTCTGTTTTCCAAATTAAAGATGCTGAAATTCGCTTTCAGTCCTTCCAGTCTCTGTTTCATAACTGATATACTTGGTGGGGAGGGGAGAAAACAAAATCATCACCACCACCATTATTACAGCTCACATCCGGCAGGTTGTGAATTGGCTGGGGTTTTTTGGCAGTAAATCTAAGGAAGAATGCAATCTTTATTGTGACCGTGTTCTGTAAAAATTGGATTTTTCTCAAAGAGAAGGTGTTACTTTATGACAAACCCCCCCCCCCCATCTGTTGGATTATTAAATCCAAACCCTTCCAGTTATTAAAACTAAACCCTTCATTGCATGGGTTTGGGGCTCAGCATCCCAACACATCCCGTATTAGCACACTGGACTTTTTAAAATCTGAGGTAGGTGTGCACGTTGTGTGCAAGCGTGAAAGCATAGAGCCATTCTGAATCTTTGCAATGGTGGATGTGTGTATGTCCAGGGCTTGCTCCATACTGAATTAATTGCTGTGAGGATTAATGGTACTTCACTGATTTCACTTGCCTATCAAGCGGTTTAAGTGCCATGAGCTTTTCCCAATCTCAGGAGACATCCCTGGCCGGGGGAAGGGGTAACATCCCTTGCCTCATTTTGTAGCAGTGAAATCAAGGGCTTGGGGGAGGAAATGGTTCCTTATCAGAAAAGATGTCCCTTTTTCATGTAGCAGTCATTAGAGAATCAGCTTTTCTGCCAGAAGCAGCAGCCACTGGCTACAGGATGGGCATTGGTGCTTAGGATAATTCATAAGAGTATTTTGGCTGCAAAGCTTGGCTTTTTACAACGTTTACAGCATTTAACATTACAGTGACTGAGGACATCTCTTGATCTTCACTTCAGTCACAGAAAGTGTTTTCTGCACAGTTTCGGCATGTGCTAGTTTGTGTAAGAGTTGCTGAGCCTGAGTTTCTGCCGCATCATGACCTCTGGAAATGTATTGCTGTTCTCAGTGTTGCCTGTAGAGCAGCTGGCACAATCACAGCAAGTGCCATAAGATGAGTTGTCTCTCATGGTTTTTAATACTCCTCTAGTTTGGTGCCACCTTTGGTTAGTGTGTGTAAATTTGTGATTGGCTTTTACTGTGTTTTCTATCCTAAATTTGAACTTTATTAACTTCCGTAGCATGAAGGGATGCACAAGGGAGGGGGTGTGCATCAGAGGTTATCAGAGAACATACACAGGATTTGCAGACTGGGAATATTGACCTACAAGCAGAAGACAGCAAAGGCCAGTTTGATATGTACAGCCCATGGTTCCACTTTAATTGGGTTGGTTTGTGGCAGAATACTGTTCCACTCTTTTATGCATTATTTTTTCAGTCAAGAAATCATCTGCACTTGCGCTTTTCACTATCTGTCTTTTTCCACACCTCTCTTGCCCCATTTTCTCTGCCCTCAGCCTGATCATTGCCTAGAGATGTACATGCTTTGGTCCATCACTCATGAGGAGGATTTTTTGGGTTGAAATAAGTCTTCCCAGAAGGGCTAACATAGCATTCATATTTTATTCTTCCAATTCACTCTGATTGATGTGAGAGTTGAAGTGAATCTGCGCATTTAGATACAGCAAAGACTGTTTTTATCTCTGATGAAAAACTAAAATGCCATTAAAGCAGAATGTTTGCAGTAATTTTCTGTGTATGTGTGCGTAAAGGCCATAAGGAGAAGTGGACCTTATCGATTTGATGGCACTCATTATCCTAGAGCTATTTTTTCACAGGGTCCTTCTACCACAGTTCTAGACTATTTTTCTCTTAAAATTTGCTCTGACATGTTTGTGTTTTGGAGGAATTTTCCCTCCACAAGATGAAACACCATCCTGTCATCTAACTTATTTCTTTATTTTTTCACTTGTGGCAAATTCATGGAAGTTAAATGCTGAATTCATGGTGGGCTCAGAGGAATGCATGATTGCATTAACCTTTATGCAGTGTTGTGTACTGAAAATGTCCTCTGTTTATTTTCTGTTCAGGCAAACTAATTGATTAAGCCATGCAAGATTTTACATCCCCAGTGACATGTCATTAATAAAGACAATGTTTTCTAACATCTATATCATTGTGGGTTTTTTAAATTATTATTATTATTTTCAGTATGACCTTCATGTTGGTTTTGTCTGTTGGTAGGTGGAGCAAGTAACGATGTTCTGCAGGGTTAAAACATTCTCTAACGCTGTTGGGGTATAAATTGTGACTATTGTTGCACGGAGTATAGAGGCAACGGGTGATTTCCATGCTCCCATGATCCTGCTCTTCTGAAAGACCACTATGTGTAAAACATCTCGTGGCTGATGGAGGATTTCAGGAAAAAACAGATGTAAAAACATGTTCTACAGAAGCACCTATGCTGGAGGAGTTGGCATAAACAAACAGGCTCAGCCAACACCTCATTGTCTGCACCCGCAAAATCCGGGTGGAAATCTTGCTGGGCCAGGTACCAATTCTCTCTGAGTCATTCCTACTAGGTGGCATCACCATGGGTTGTCATAACCCATCTCCCTGACTTTGCAGCAAATCTGCCATTGGCAATGGACGGAAGTCGCTATTTTTCATGTTACTGTGGTAAGACATTTACAGTCACGGCTCTGGATGCATCCAAGGCAGAGAATGAGGGATGAGTGTGTGTGCCCAGCATGGAGCTGGGCTGGTACCCATCACCTGGGCAGGATACATGCTGATTTTTGGAGCAGTTGCAGCTGAGATACTGCTGTGCTGATGCTGGAGTATTTTGATCTCTGGAAAAGATGTGGTTGCCATTCAGTTGGATTTCCTACAAAAATAACCCCCAAAGCTTTCTGGATGATGGGAGAAGCTTAAGGGGAAGCATCTTCTCTGGAACTGAGCAAAGGAGGTGAGACAGCCTGATTTGGTGGTGATTTTGGCATGTGCCCTTCCCCTGCATGTCCTGGAGGCAGGAAGGCTTCTTGCTTGGGTGCTGGGATACAGGAAAGCCTGCAGGAAACCTTCCCTGCAAGCTAGGGAATTACTGTGCCCGTTTTAAAAATTAATCCATATATTTTTCGTTTAAATTTATCTTACCTCTCACACACTTAAAGCTTCTCTATCTGAAATGTGCAATGGAGAACCATTCTGCAGGGATCTGTAGGTTAAAAAAAAAACCCAAACAAGGTATTTCCATGGACACACTAATTTTTATTTTCTAAAATCAGAGACTGTGATTGGACTCTGTGTCCCCCAGGAACTTGTTTAGAGCAGATATACTCTCTAAAGATTTAATGACCAGAAGCGTTTTCGTCTTGTTTCACAATTACTATTTTTTTTTTAAGTGAATACTCATAAAACATGGGCAAAATGTAAAGCTGAAAGGAAGAGAAGCCAGGAATACTAAAGAGAGAGAGAGAGCGCTTGCTTGAAAGTGTTGGCCAAGCAGCTGTTCATGCCTCCTATTTAGCATGAATGGAAGACATAGCCCTGATTAAAAATGGTAGGTAGCAGCTGCACAGCCTGGGCTAAGGATTACCAGATGGTTAACTCTGATTGACTTGTCTCCATGGAGCTAAGTGGGGAGGGAGGAATGGAATATCTGAAATGTGATGAACATGCTAGGTACACAATTTTTTTATAATGAATGTGCCAGATTTGTTTACATGCTTCTTGAATAAAATATGGCTGCTAGTTTGACTTAAGACAGACATCTTTAGTACATGCTATGTTGCAAAACCTTGCTCTTTTGATTGTAGGTGTGATGATTCCCCCTCATCTCTCCCCCCCACACCCCGGTGCTGTGATACAGCATAAAATAATTGGTTGACAGAATGTTGATTCTGCAGCACGGGGAGGATTTGCACAGATGGGAGTCAAAATATGTCTCCTTGCCTTATGCTAATGCCACCACAAAGGTTAGGGAGAAGTTCAGAACTGAATGTGGAATCCTTGTGCTGCTTTAGCTGTTGCAAAGTGTTGAAAGTCAGTACCTGGAGGAAGAAGATCTGGATCCAAATGCTCCGTGTGTCTGTTCCCTCTGTTTTACAGCAAAAGGGTACCAGCACTTGCTACATATTCATCATACTATGGTGCCTGTGTGGCTGCTTTTCCTTGACATGTGCCCATGATGGCCAAAGTGGGATTTTTTTCCTACCCTAAGAAAGGGCTGTAAATCACAGATGTCTCTAAAAATACTATGGCAAGGGGATGATGCATCCACATGATTCCAAACAGCATTTTCTTAAGGGGCTTGGCCACATTTCTCACAAATGCCAAACAATTGTCCCTTGTTTAAACAACGTGTTCTGCAGAGGCTGAAGCTATGTGCAAGGTGGTGAATTCCTCATAAAACCCGCTTTCGAGGTGGTGGGAGAAAGTGGGAATTGGTCATTCAAGGGCCACAACGGCTCACCCACCTCTTCTGGACAGTCCCTGGGAAGTAGCAGTCCCGTGACTTGGTTTCCCTTCCCCTCCCTTTGATCTCAGCTCCTTTTGTTTGGGCAGCAGTTCTCTCGGTGTGTTTTTGGAGAAGTCCTGGAGCTGTGGCACCCTCAAAGCCATGGGTTTCGTGGGCAAACAAAACAGTCCCTCACACTTCAGCCTTCAGTTTCATGTGACTGCCCTGACTGGCATGGGAGATGAAAAATTGCAGGTAACTAACAGTAGAGGCCAGTAATTTGGAAAGAAATACTTTGGCATGTATTTAGGAAAAAAAATAGTAAAAACAGTGAATAATTTAGAAATGCCAAGATAAATAGCATGTTTGAGGGAATGTGTCACCTCCAGCTGTGGGGAGTGGGAGACATTGATCGTGTGTTTCTTTATCCTCTGTGTTGAACATTTTTACTTTGTGTTTGCATTACTTTTTAAAAGCAAATTACAAATATGTCAAGAAGATGGAGCTGTCGTTTGTGCCAACTCATTTCCTCACATTTGAGTATGAATGGAATTGTGATGCCGATTTTTCTTCATAAATGCTTTTTACCTAGAAGACATTACTTCTGAACCTGTGACACTTAGTGCTTTATTATTGGTCTCACCTGAATGTTGTCACTGTATACAAACACAAATAAAATGCTAGTTCAAGCTACTGATATTGATAAGCAAATGCGGGGTTTTTTATGTGGTTGTTTGTTTGTTTTTTTTTAATTTTGGCAATATCAGAGCCTCCCTCCTTCTTCCCAAAATGCAAAACCAAACCAGGATGCCATCTGATTTTTTGAAAGTGTCAGAGTCTTAAAAGCAATGATTTAAAGTCTCATTATACCTAGACAATAGTGCCAAAGAGGGGAGGTTGAGCTGGGGATGGTGGCCACAACCTCTGCCTCTTTGTGAGATAAAACGTTTGGCTGTGGGTTTTATGATCCTAGTGTAAGGAGCATACTGGCTCCAGAGGTACCACAGTACTTCCTAAATGTTTCAAGTGCAGAAGGAAAAGCTCATGAGGAAAACAAACCCATTTTTTCCAGGCTGAGCATGAAGACTGTGAAGTTTGTGGTGGGTTTTGTAAGGACTTTTGATCTCCCCTTCGGAATTGAGCCATTTGGATGCCGGAATGTGGTGGACACCCACTCCTGGCTCTCTTGAGATAGCAGAGTGGTTGTCAGGTGTCCTTGTATTTCCTTTCTCCTGCATGCTGCTAGAAGTCTGATTTCTGGGGAAGACTCATCTTCAGCTGCTTCTGGTCAGCTTCTGAATGTACAAATTGGATTAATCTTAAGTGTCATAGGCCAGGTAATAGATGAAGGTGATAAATCTGTTAGCAGCCACACTGAAAAGGCTGAAGTAGTCTGCATTTGTGGAAGTTAAGCACTATTTGTGAAAATACACATTTATGGTTGGGCCACACCTTGCAAAAAGAGGTGGCCAAGGAGAACTGTCCTGCTTAGTGTTGGATTTTAAACTGTTTTCTGATAGCAGGGAAAGGTGCAGAAAAGTGCTGGTGTGATGAGAAACTGCTGTACAAGAGGGAGACAAAAGAGGGCTTGGTTTTTCAGGTGTAATGGGCACACTTAAAAATAACTGCTCTTTAGATGCGTGAAGGGGAGAACAGCTGTTTGAGCTAATGAGCCAACTTGGTGTGGCTGTGGGCACCCTGCAGAGAGCTGCAGCCTTTGGGAGCACAAAGCTCCTCTGCCAGCACGGAGGGAAGAAGAGAAGCAAAGGCAGTTTTGTGAGAAAAGGAAGGAGCTGATGAGAGGTGCTGATGCTGTGCTTCCTCAGCAGCATGATTCTTTGGTGACCCTTGTGTTGCTTCCAGCCCTCTGAGAGCCAGAAGGACGGATGGGATGGGATGGGATGGGAGGTGGCCCTGGTTGCCACAGCTGGGCATTTCCTTGTGTGGCCACCACCATGCTCTCAGGGGGCTGTCACAGAGTGTGGGGCATGGGAGGAGAAAAATCAGCCCTCTCCTCACACATGAGGGTAATTTCTGCCTCAGTGATGCTTGGCAAAGCCATGAGTGAAACAGCCTTCATGCCTCACTGAAAAAAGGCAAGACTGCCAAAATTTTGTCTGTTTTGAGTCAGGAAGGAATGTTGAAATCCTGAAAGTCTGTTTGCATTGAAAAAGATACCAACACCCCAAAACTCAGATCTGGTCAACTGAAGTACTTTGATTTTGATGCGTTACACTGTCTTTTTTATGTGTGTATAAATTTTGTAACACAGTATTTTTAAAGCAAAACTGTTCATTTTGAAAACTCAGAGCAAGGATTTTGACAATGTAATAAATTTCTGTAGAGAACATGTCATCCTTCCTGTCTACAATTATGCGTGACAAATCAAAGCTTTAAGGGAAAAACACACATGTGCAATAATAGTTCTTTGGGACTTTCCTCTCCAGCTCCATCATTTAATACATTATTTCAATTTTAATAGAAAAGGAAAGGGCTAGGATAGACCTGTGTATTTTGAGAATCAATGGCAATTCCTCTTGAGGCTCAGTCAGCTGGTCTCTTGTTGGTGGGAGGGGAAGATGGACCTTCTGCTGTCCCAAAAGCGTTTGGGGGAATTCTCAGGAATATCTGCCACCACTAACCCCATTGACAGGAGCCTTCAGAATGATGGGGCTGATGGCACTACTGTCACAGTCCCAGTGGGACATGTTGCTTTATCTGCTGAAGAGTGAAGAAATGTAGAGGCATTTGAATGCAGAGACAAAACAGAGGAGCCAGCAGCTCTGCAGCCTTGGCTCTGTGCAGGTTCCTTATTGCAGTTGGAAAGGTAAGGAGGAGGCACAGGTCAGGCTGGCAGCTCTTGGGAAGAAACAGGATTGACAAGGTGATCTTGGAAGAAATGCCAGGTCTTGAGAAAGTACAGGTTTGCACAGAGCCTCCTCATGGATGCTGCTGTTTTCCTCCAGAAGCAACAGGCACCTGTGTAGGGATCAGCTGTAGGGCAGAGAGGACAGGAGTGAGTGCACCCTACCAAAGGTGTGTTCCCAAATGGAGAGGAGCTTCTTGTCCCTTGGGGGAAACTGCCCATGTGCAGCACTGTGTTCAGTACTAATGTTGTAGCTACTACCAATAAGAGAACATGCCTGGCCATCAGAAGGTGGTCAGAGTGTGTGGGCAGGAGGGGCAGAGTTGCAAATGTTTCTGAAGCTGCCCTTGGAGATAAGTGTCTGTGGCCATGGGTTTTTGTGTCATTTACTGCTGCATGTTGTAAATACCAATAAATGTGAAGTGTTAAACCGTATTCCTCTGTCACAGTGTTGTGTTGTGTTCTGATGGTACAAGGATGCTCGATCAAGTCTCTGCCACAAAATACTTTCATTTTATTGAGCTACACATCAATAACTGCTTGATGGCAAACAAAAAGTATCTGACTGCTGCTTATGGCTCTATGGTAAACAGAACAGATGCAAGTGGGTTTTCATTTTAGTGTTGTGTGCTGAGCTTCAGACTTCAGAAGAAACAGTGCCGTCCAAACCTTTTTGCATTCTGTATTTTGCCATTTTACTCTCAGCAAAAACCTGTCGTCTCCATGTCATTCTATCACAGATAACTTGTTGCTTGACATTTTCTCAGCAATATTTCTAAGGAAACGTTTTGTCCCCAGTAGCATAAACACTGTGAACTGGGGTTTATGTGTTGTAAATCAAGGCCTGGTACTCTCTACTGAGAGTATTCATTTTGCCATGAATAAAAGCTCGGTGTCCACATGTCAGATGACTACAGCATCCTGCCCTCTGCACCACGGGATTTGTCTTGGAATGAGTGTGATAAATTAACCATTTGGAACTCAGCCTCTACCCGTGTAGTTGTTTTATGGGTGCTTGGGTGACTCACTAATACTCATGCAATGTAAATCAAATCTCTCTTGCTGGCTGAGTGGTACCTCGAATGTAGACAGTAACAGAATTTGTCTTCTTAGAAACTGCCTTGTTTATTAGCATAAATTGACTGTTAAAATGAATTGTTTGCATGGATATAGAAAAATGTGACAATTGATCAGTTTAAAAGACAAGTAGACATTGATTTTGTGTAAATCTAGTCCATGTTTTGCGATTATGAGGCAATACAGAGTTGGGGGAAAAGAAATTGCATCTTTAATGTGTGTGTTTGCCTTAGCCAGATCAAGTTAAGAAGTAACATCTTGCCATTGCCCTGCTGCAACATAGGATACAGCTATATATAGATTCAGTGGCTGATATCCCTGCCCATGGAAGGGGGGTTGGAACTAGAAGATCTTTAAGGTGCCTTTCAACCCAAGCCATTCTGTGATAGATTATATACTTTTTAAGTATATGTAGGGAGAAAGTGTATGCATTTACTCATACACATGCATGCACACACACAGAAATTAAGTAGAGAATGCATGTGTAGGAATGACTTTGAAGTGTCTGGCTTTGAAGTGTCACCTCTTAGTTTGACATCTGAACCAAACCTTAATGTCACAAGATTTCACTCTGCTGCAGTTGGTGTGTGGATGTGCCAATAGCAGGCTGCATTAGATGAGGCTGGATTAAATCTCATCAGTGCTGTGCAGGTTATGAGCAGTATAGGTTGGCCTTGGTTGCCCTCTATGCCCCACTATTCACATTTCTTTTTGGCTGGATGCTTCCGTGCATCCTTAAGAGAAAGCTATGAATGGGAATTATCAAGACCTTTTCTGACCTGGCTCTAGAGTGAGACCTGTATTTGGGGTCATGCATCATGGACATGTGCAGTCATCCCAGCATTGTTGTCCTGATGTGTGTGATCCCTAAAGTTCTGTATTTAAAGCTAGGGTAGCACAGGGAAGCCGGGCAGTAGGTTTTACATGCATCTGTGCCTTGCATCCCTGCATTTCGTGTACAAAAGTAGCATTACCTCTGTGGACTGTTTCTGCAGCATGAGGTGGTGCTGGACTCTAATACTGGTCTGAGGGTGTGTGGGGCCACACAGTACTCAGGGCCGTTTGCAGATGTGGAGAGGTGCCTCAGCACCTTTCTCAGGGCCCAGATACATTATCTCTTCTGGTGGTACAAAAATCTCATCATAGGGGATTACAGTGTTTATTTCTTCATTGTGTGGTTGAACCGGTTGAGCTGCACTTGGTTTATCCACGTGCCCAGATACCTTGATGAATTCATCCCGCCCTACAGCATGTGCACGTTCTGCTGAGAATTAGATTTATGTTTTTAAATTTCTGGAAAAAAAATCCAAATAAACAGAGTTGAGCAATTGGTCTGGATTAATGGGGACCAACTCTATTAGCCTAATACAACACTAATCTGATTCCAAACTGTTAACATATTAAAGCTGCTTAATTATATGTTTGTTGGACACAATGTGGTAATCCTGTATGATTTAGGGTATATTGTCACAGCTCTTGACTTGCAGTGCCTCACCATTGATAAAAACACAATTAAAACCCTTGATTGTGAGTTAGGCACTAACTTCACTTCAGTCTTTGCTGTATTGAAATGTGTCTTGTTGTAAGGGCTGCCAACCACCCTCCCTGCTTTATAGAAACAGTCGCCACCTCTGTTTCATGCTTGAAAGCAAAGGGGCAGGAAAGGCTGGTGTTTGCTTATGCAAGAAATGGGTGTCTGAGCTGGGAATTTAATCCAGGGTTCCTGAGGAGGAGGTCTGGAACTACTTCTAGATTAAACCAGTAGGTTAAGGAATAAGAGGACATAGCACTTTGATGTATTTGGGCAGTTTTCTGGTATTGTGCAGTATTTTCTATCTGGTCTGGATGCAGCAATGTTCCAAAAAGTGAAAAGCTTCCTCACATCTGCTCACTGTGAAGAGTGGGATAATGAGATGCAAAATCAAGGCAGAGCACAGGCCCTCTTTGCTTGTTTGAGCCAGGCACTGTCAGAGGAGGAGATGCCTTCCTGGGAAAAATGGCTGAGCGCTTTCTGAGGCTCCTTGTGCAAGGGACCTGACCCTGGGCTCGTGAAGAAGCTGCTGCCCTGGTCCGTGGTGGGAACAGGGCTAAACCTGGGACATTTCTGCCTCACTGACTGTGCATTTCTGTGGTGTTTTACATTTTTCACAGCAGAATCCTTGTGCAGAATACAGCATCTGTGTGACTTTGCAGAGAACCAGAGAGAGGGGAAGAGATTTGTGGCTCCCAGTGATAAATGAACTGAACACACCAAGGTCATTTACTATTGAAGATCTCACTAGAACAGTTCAGCTCGTATGCCTGTCCTAAAACCACAGGTAGCACCTCTGCTTTTCAGACTGTGAAAATCTTTGCTGTCCCAGATTACAAGTTTTTTTTGACATCTTGTACAATACCCTTGAGGTTTTTCATTGCTGTTAGGCAAGGTTGGTCTGCAAATTTTACCTAACATCACTAAAATCAATACAGATTGCAGGCATTTTTACTTACAGCTTTCCTTTGAATTGAAAATTTTCAGATTTTTAAATGCAACTGAAAATCTTGAAGCATTTCTTGTGGCCTTGGTGTGAAGATTTTAACTTAAACTTGATACGGGGCTTTGGTAGTTATCCAAAGTGAAAACATTCCTGATATGGATGCCATATAAAGTGATGCCTTGAAAGCAAAGTAAAACATTTCTGCTTTTGTGTCTGTCTGTTGAGTTCAGCATCTGCAAGGCCTAATCTGCAGGAAAAAAAAAAAATCAGATTCCAGGGGTTAATTTATATGAAGATAAGGACAGCATCCTCTTTGAACCTAATAGATAGTGTATGCTGTGATGGTGCCTTCAGTTGACATTATAATGACAGTCTGAAAGAATATGATGACATGAGGACCTGCCAGATGGATGCTATGAGTTCTGAGGTGTTTGACAAGGCTCTGACATTGGGATGGATAATCAGAGGGGTAGAGAAGAGGAACAGAAAGTCCTGATTTTCATATGATTCTGAAGGTTTCAAGGCCACTAAATTTTTTCACTCAGCAGGGCTTTGCTTGCTTCAACCAAAGGACCTGGGGCTTATCGACCAGTAAGGGAGGTCTGTTCCCAGTTAGAGACATTTGCAAGCATGGCAGCTCAAATCAGAATAAATAGAGAGTTTTGAGTCCCTCCGGGAGTGTCTTTCATATGCTGAGGCAGTGTCCAGATGCTGCAAGAATATTTCCTCGTTGATCATCTTCAAAGTGTGGCAATGTCTGTAGGCACTGAGTATAGTGGCAGCATTCCCAGTGCTGGTGCTGGGTGCTGGTTTGGTGTATCCCTGCTCTGTGCATGGCTTTTCGCTGGGAGCCTGGGATAGATTATCTCCTGTGATAACATTTTTTATTTTCGAAAGTTCTGTAACTGATGCAGAAGTATTAGCAACTCATGCTTTCTCTCTAGTTCTTACATTGTACTGATTGTTAAATGTCATGCATGTACATGAAGATGTGAGACTGGAAAGATGATATTCCCCATCTGACTTGGTTTTCTTTCTGTTGCTCCCACTTTTTGGGCAGCACCATTTGCTCAGACATCAGGATAAGTAATGGTGCTTTTTACGGTTGTCACTTACCTTTTTCCAAGATACTCTTTAACTTTCATGTCTTATACCTTGTTTTACACATCTGGGAGCTCTTCAGCTGGAATTGTGGGGTTGACCCAAACCGTTTTCCCTCTGGAAATCTAGACCGTAACTGCTCAGTGGGTTGTTTTTTGATAGTAAAGCAAACGTTGGAATAGTAGGTTTCCCTATGGGCTGGGGGAGGCTTGGGTCTCCTTGTTCAGAGACAGCACATGGCACCCTCAAGCCCCCACATCCTTCATGGGAACAGAAGTTAAACTTCACAGTCGGGTTGGGTTCTCTTTTTCCATAAGGCTGTCGGAGTGACTGTAAACACAGGGGAGTTATCCAGAGACACCTGAACGGGAACAGAGACAAACAGCATGCGGTCGTGGAGGGGAAAGTGCCTGTCTTTTCTGGTTATATGGGTGGTATGTGTGACAGTTGTCCCCATGAGTAATAAACAGGCTGAGAGAGCTGCATTTTGGGATCAGATCTGCGTTGATCAAGAAGTTGGTGACACCTGGTGGCGGGCGCTGGCCAAACCTGGGCTCTGCCGCGTGACCCAGATTCAGTCGCTGCCCTTTGAATGGGCTGCTGCAGAATTAATGCTGTTTTCTGACAAGGGCAAAATGCTCCACATCAGAGTTACTGTTTTCCGAGGTTTGGCAGGGATAAAACCTGTTTGAGGTAGTTGTGTGCAGCGGCGAGAGCATCCCGACTCTGCCGTGGCTCCGTGTCTGCACAGGCAGGATGATGTCCCTGACGCCATCTATGCCTTTGCTTTGCTGCTTGAATTTCGCAGATCCCCTCGTCTCACATCACCTGGAGTGTGTTATCTGTAAAGGATGAGAGATTTTGGGAAGAACAGACTGTAACAGAGGCTAAGTGCAACTGGCTTCTTATCTAGTATACTTTGGAGAAAATAAATGCCGTTTCTGCGTATCAGAATGCTTAAGTTTTGTATCACTGGTGAGTATCTGGATCATCTTACAAAGGGAACCAATTAAAAATAATATAACAGCATGCTTGCATTTATCCATTTATCCATACCTGCTGTACTTGCCAGAGTCTAACTTGGAAGAAAACCTTTGCCTGGTTGGGGAATTTTTGGAGTCACTGTCCCTTTTTGTTGTAAGGACCCTTCCTGCACCCAGATGGAGCCTGCCAGGATGGTGCACGGATGGAACAGTGGTTTGGGATGTGCAGCAGCCACTGTTCAGGGTGGTGTTCACCCCTGCAGAGCCAAAGGGTGACTCAGCCAGGCTGCAGTCGGGATCCTCGCGCATCTCAAAGAGTAAAATGTACAGTCCCAAAACTCTGTAAAATGAAAACCAATTAAAAGATCCTTGAAGAATTCTTTAAAGTGACTTTTCATCCTTTACAGTCACATCTCTAGAAGTGTGGCAGCATTATATCAGAGAAACGACATGAAAGGCTTCTTGGGAAGGTAATATTGCTGCTATCCTTCCCCAGTGATGGCTTTATTGCAAGAGATGAACTATAAAACATATTTCTTGGATAGCCTAAGATCCCAATGTTTTAAAATCAGAGAAATAGAGACTTTTCCAAAATCCCGTCAGTTCAGTTATACTAAGGTGTCTTTTCAGATATCGTTAAATACTTCGGAAGACTTTCATGCTCAGTTTAATTAGTTTCCTCCAATTGAATTTGGATTTTGCTTGTTGACTAAGAGATTCTTCCCCAAACTGCCTGAGGCATCAAGTTGATCTTGACAGAAATGCTGAAGTAAACATTACTATTTGGTAACTGTGACTGTTCAGAGCTGCACCACTGGTGCCAAACTGTTACTCGGTATGACAGCTCATTATCTCCCTGTTTCCCAGTTCTTTACATATCTTTTTGTTTATTCTGGTGGGCTGAAAATAGGTGTGTGTCCATTTTTGTGTGTATTGCTGTTTTCTGTACAGCAGTGAAACCATGTTTATTAAGTGTACAGCATCTTGGGTAGTTTTAGTGGTGCTGAGGCCACTGGGGAGGCATGTCCTGGTGTAAGCTTATTTTGTGAAGTCTAGGGTATTATTTATGTATCTGTCTAATTAAAACCATAAGGTATATGGTTTTGGTTTTTTTTTTTACATATATACACGTTTATAATAGTGTGTGAGCAGCTCAGCCTGTGCATGGATGAAGATGACCACTGGTTCCAGTCAAGGTCAAGTCTGTGTATACCTTCCAGAAAGAGTCAATAAAGAGCATTCCTGGTCTAAACACTTAGAGATGTCTTTTTGAGCTCATCTGGCTTCTGGACAGTAACATTGTCCACTCTAGGTGACTTTTTTAATAACACACTGGCCAAGTGTATCTGCTGTAATCCATGGGTCATTGTTGGAATTGCTGTAAATTTTTTGGAACTGTTCTGAATCTGTATTAGATACTTCTTTTTAATGCTTCATCTCAATAAAGGTGAAAATACTAAGCACTGAAACTTGTTAGCACTGAAACTTGTTTCTATACTGTATTATTCAGATGGAGTATGAAGATCTAAAAGCCCATGTTCAATTGGTAGTTTGTCCCAGTTTTAGTTTGGAAGATGGCCTTTCAGGCACACATGTCAGGAAGATGGAGCAGAGGGAAAACTATTATTTCCTTCTCTGGTTTGTGTTTCACTGTGCTTTGTTGCAGCTGGGTCAGCTTGGCAATTGATCTTATTTTGAATGGGAGTTTCCTGATTTTGCCCAGGTAGCTGTATTCATGTTGGATCCCATAAAATCTTGATAAAAGCAAACTAAAAAGTGTTAGTTCTTTTTTCTTACGTATTAGGGGGGACAGTGATGGGATCATAATTGCAGAGATTTTTCCAGGTCATGGGATTATGCCATGTGAATGGAGGACTCCAAATATAGGATGTATTTTTCATAAAATATATCTCAGCTTGAACAGCTCATGCAGCATCACCAGGTTGATGAAAGTCAGTATTTTAATTGCTTTTTTAATATTTTTAAGGAAAGGTGTTGCATTTTTATCTGCTACCTGGGACAGCCTTGATTCTGATCTTTTAACCAAGCAAGCAGCTATTTTTATGTGTAAACAGTCTGTAATCTGCATTACACAGATCAACAAATTATGGCATATTTGGAAAAAGAACCAAGCAAACAAGTTGAACACCAGATATCTGGCTTTATCTAGGCAACAAACTGCCTTTCCACTCTTGCGAGAAATAGGGACAGAGCCCTGGAGGGCTGCAGGTCTCCCTGCAGTTGTGGTTTAGAAACAACTTCAGAAAGCTACCAGTTTTGGCTGGTGCTGCGAAATGCCACTGCAGGGGAAGGATGTCCTGCTCTCAGGGCATCCAAACATCTCTGCCCTGAGCAGATTCCAGATGCAACATGTTGCACTTGTCTACCAAGTCTTGATCAAAGGGATTCTGCCCTTGCAAGGCACTGGACTGAGGAGCTCCACTAACATGATCTACCTGGGTCTCGAGCCCTTACAGTGATGCCTTTTGAAGCAGTAATGTGATTTTATTTAGTCAGATAGGAAACATTATTTATCTCAAAGCTCCAAGATAGCAAATGCACAGCTTAACATGCTACAGATGTGTGTGATGGTGAATCAGGGCCTTGGAAAGCTTCCAGAGAGCTTCAGTGCTGGTGGTCGTGCACTACACAAGCTTGTGACAGAACCCTGTGTTCCCTGCATACCTTGGTGTAGTGGGAATGGCAGGGAGAGTTCAAGGGGATGTCTGCGGGTTGTTAAGAAACTTACCTGCTTCTCCTTAATTCTGTTTTGTTTACCTTTATTTGCAATATATTTCGCCAGTGAAGGAAACAATGAATAATTTTATGAAGATACTGACAGTTATTCCATACCAGAATATCTTTTCATAGATCTAATTTTCTCAGAAGTGCTGGGTTTTTTCTTCAGTGAGCTGGAGTCATTATATTCTGTATGTATCCGTTGTCATAAAAATGCTGACAAAAGAATTTGCCAAAGTAGCATCTGTTTGCATAAATTTAGCATATAAAAACCTACTTGTGATGAAGTTGAATACAAGGAAAAGCTATTTGCTATGAGGAGCACTGGCCCCCATTTGCTGTGCCATCAGTTATAGCTCCAGTATCAGAGACAACCAAAGGTATTCCTGTGCACGGATTAGTGCCTATTTATGTGTACTGTATGGCAAGAGTGGTATTTAACGATATTTTAAATAGTGTGGAAGGGGCCTGTGTTGCTGCAGTGAGACACTGAGATGCTGAGGAGGAAGGTTTGAGTGCCAGTCACCTCTCCTCTGGGATATTCCTCCCTGCTGGGATCAAACTCCCGTGCTTGGCAGCAGCTGTGGACTCATAAGGATTTTAGAAACCTAAAATTTTGCGTGGTTTTGTCCTGTAGTATCCAAAATGTGGCAAATGCCTCAGTCCCCATTCCTTTGGCTGTTTACCTACTGCCACAGTTTATTTGTCCATCCCCAATGCACATGCTGTCCATGATGTAAGAATATGGAAAAGGAAAAAAAAAAACCAGCAAAAAACCCCAAAACCCAAACTAAACTGGTCAAACGAAACAAAAACCAGGAAAGGAATATGGGGACGTTTAAAGGCTCAGCCTTATACTGAATGTGCACAGCTCTGAGACTCATTTCAGTCCTCTTGCTCCTGTGACAAGGGGAGCTGTGCATGGGGGATAATTCCATATGAAGAGAATTTATGTTTATCTGAAGAACTTCAACCACCCTGATAATTAAAGGCAGGTACAAGGGGATCAGTGCAGATGTTCAGAGGTGAGTGAGGAGGCAGCCAGATCTTCTTTAGCAGCGAGGACTGATGGAAAATGGGCAACTGTGGGTAAAAAGCAGGACCATGTCCAGCCATTCCTCAAAACGTGTGTATATTTGGAGTGACCACGTTCAAAGCCTGGCCCAGAGGAGACTGTCTTCATGGGTGGAGAGTACAAAAAGAACAAATGTGTCTTTCCCTGATGCAGCCCAGATCCAATGCTGTTTTCTCAGAGAAATGCTGTAACAGACTGAGCTCAGCTGCTGGAATTGGCTGCTCTGCTCGTGAGGTAGGGATAGGTTAGAGAAAGTCGAACTGTTCTAAATTGGTTCTGCACCAGCATGGTTCACAGCTTTGAGGGTGCTGATGTCCTGGGCAGAGCATGCAGGCAATGCCTTTTCCTGAGAGCTGCTCATCTTGGAAACACCCGAGAAGAACCAGGTGTACAGGCAGCATAGATGGAGGCTGGAGGATAACTCTAGAGTGGAATTGACACAAGGAATGTTTGCTGAGAGCTCTTTAATGAACTTCACTGTATGTCCTTCATGGGCTCTGTGGTGACTGCAGCTTTGTAACTCACTTAGGAGACTTCCCTTGCTTTTAATAGACTTTCCTTCTGTGCTCCTTGGTGTTCCAAGCTATTCTATTACCCAGTTGTCTTCAGTGCCAGGGGAATGATGCAAAATAAGCTGCCGTCAAGAGGTGAATAGTGACATTTCTGGGTGTAGCAAATTATCCCACACCAAGCTGTCTATATGTGCCAAAAGCACCTCATGCTGTGCACATTGTGAGAGTCAGAAAAGTCAGAAGTGAGTTTAAGAAGCTACTTTAGAAGCCCCATCTGCAGTCCATCACAAGGAAAGCATCATTCTGATGCTCCTCATTTGGTGCTCCTTTTCCCAGCAGGTAAAAGGGGGGTGCAGGCAGGGAAGGTACAGTGTGCCCATGGTCTGGCAGGTGGCATGACGCCATCTGCATCCCAACTGCCACAGGTTTGCTCTGCAAAACTCTCTGCCATTGTTTTGTCTTCCTGGGCTTTTCATGGTAAGTTCCTCTCTGCATTGCCAGCTTTTCATGGCTCGACTGGTGAAGCAGTACCTGGAGAGATGCTCCCTGAAGTCAGGCTGGTGCTGCAGAAGTCCTGCATGTAATCCCATACCCACACCTTGGGAAACTTGCCCTAGATATTCTATATCAATTCAGATTAAGGGCATTATAATTGAAAATATTTTTTCCCTGTTACCTGTGTTTTGACATTGTCCAGTATAGTTTCATTTCAGTCTCCATAGTTATTAAAAGCATTTTAGTCTGTTTTTTCAGTGAGTGCACACATGGTGGTCCCTTACAGTAGAATTTAAAGCAAAGCATATATTTTCTGTTCTGTGTTTGTTTAAGCAACTGTGACAAACTGCCTGGCTTTACAGGTGCACTCCTTTCTTTCCTGGCATGCATCAAATGAGTTTCCTTCTCACTGCTGATGATCAGAAAACTCCTAATTCCTTTCTGAAGTGCTACACTCTTCATCTTGCCTGTGACTCTTGCAGGGAGACTCCTGCTGTTGCTGTCTGGCACCTGTGGGCTGATGTGGGCTGAGGAGGTGTTAAGCTGAGCAGCCACCCCACAGGTGACGTGTGGCTTTGTGACACACTTCAGTCTTCAATTCTTATGCCACCTAGATAGATTCACAAAATAATGTGCTTGATAACAAATCTTATTTAGGAAAGTAGAACAAAACTGCAAACTGATACATGAGCAAAGCAGTACAGCGATTGTAAAGGATTTTTTTGCTTGGCATCACAAATAACCTTCAGTTCTTCCCTTCAGGTCAAGCTGGAATCTCCTTCCCTTAGTTTAAGATGGAGTTTCTTGCTCATATTTTCTAGAGATTGCAGCACTTACCTTCTTCTTCTTCCATATGGAGAAGGAAATGACCTGAGCAGGAAAAAAAAGCCAAGTCCTGCACCGTCTCAGACAAGAATGCAGCACTTGTACCCATTTCAGAGTTTTTCCTGCATTTGTATATTGAACAGTCCTGGCTTCTCACTCTCTCCTCCCTTTTTCTTAAGTGTCACCTGGCACAGGTAATTTCTGAGCTGTGCAGTGTGAAGAGAGGGCATTGAGGTGGAACCTTGCGCAGACCCCATTTGCCTTGGGGAAGATGCCCTGGAGTGAGTGCTTAATGCTGTGCCATGATTGCCATATTTCTCTCCAGGTTCTAACACATTGCTGAGGTAGTGCAGAGCAGCATAAGGCATGTGTGTGGCATTTATGAGATGAGACAAATTCCTCTTGACCTGAAGTGATACATTTCACAGACACGGAGGAGTGTTATCTTGATTAGGTAGATTTAATTTTCTTGTATGGATTTGCACTGTCAGGGATTTCTTCCAGCCTTCCTTTGATAAGGGAGGATGTGTTCATGATGCTGGACTGCCACTGAGAAATCTGGGCTCAGTTCTTGGCTGGGCCACAGACTTTGTGAGAAGCTGGCAAACAGTTCCTTCTTGTGCCTTGGCTGTGAATGAGAATATCTTTTGTTCTGTCAGGAGCTCAAGGCTGTTCCTTTTAATAATGCACCAGCCTCAATGCTACGATGTAAATAAGGCTTTCTTTTGCATGTGTCTCTGCAATAGTTTGATGCCTTAAGGAACCTATAAATGAAACAACACACACTTTCGAGATAATATTCGTATATAGGAGGTAATGTAAAGGTTGATCTTTATTGGAGGCCTTCAGGGGCAGATATGGAAAATGTCCACAAAAGCCCACCCATGCAGGGTGAATACAGTTTCTATAACGTTAGCAAATTAGCATAATTGACAAGAATTCCCAATTAGAAGCACAGGTGATGAGGTAATTCCCCCTTCTGGTTAAACCCTTTTCTGGAGCCCCCCCCTTGGTAGTAGCTCTGCTTTGTTTGTGAAAATGTGTCTCAAAAAGCTGTTTCCAACCTCGATCCCAGGGAGAACCAAGATAGGATAGAGGCCCTTGGAATGTGTTTTGTGTTTCTGCCTAGGGAAAGAGCATGGAAAACTACTGGGAAAACTAGCCACTAATACAATAATAGGCTACAAATATATGTGTAAAGAATAGAGAGAATATATAAAAGAAAAAGGCAAAAATCTGCGCGGCATGAATTTGATCCATCACTTCCAATTATCTCCAGATTTTTCATTCTTTTTTTATTGAGCAGCGTTATCCTGTCTCACATTTTCATTCTCCTTTGCATAACAGTGATGAAGAAGAGATACATGTGGTGATAAATTACTTTCAGGGTGAGCTGGGGTGAAGAGTTTATCTGTTGCAAGTCTCCTCTCTTGTAATCCTGAAAGGTTAGTTGGAGCACTAAAAGACTCTTTCTGAATGATATTGGAGGCAGTGTTCAGCTCATAAATATTTGTGTTTCATCACCATATCAGTGAAAATCTGGAAGGCTGTTATACCCTGTTGGTTCTGTCCTCACTGACTGTAAAATTTTAATTGGTTTTACTTCTGGTGCTTGTTAACCCAAATGTAATGTTGAGTTCCAGGGGAAATGAAATCCCTTCCAGAATTTTGGAAATAATTGTTTAAATAGAGGCATGTTTTTTGTGATTAATTTTTTCAAGACAAACTGTTTTCTGCTCTTTGCAGGGGAAAAGCCTCCCACTGCCTTTATCCATATCCTTTATTCAGCCAATGTGTTTACAAGGATTGAGCTTTAAAATCAAAGCACCATCAGGACTCAGCTGTAACTTTGCCTTGCAATGACAAGATTGCTGAATAACTGTTGTTTTATTTGTGCTGTAAGCTCTGTGGAAGTGGCAGCTTTTGCTCTTTTTTTTTTTTCAGTTCCACCTGCTCCAAAACATGTGCCCCAGCTGGCACATCCACCCTGACCTTCCTGTGGGAAGCTCAGGTCTAGCACTGTCTCCACTAACCCCAAACTGGGACCAGAGTTTATGGAGCAGCATTGTGAGAAACCTGGGGAGAACAAGGTAGATCTGCAGAAGAGGCAACTGATAAGCAAAAAATGGCTCTGGAGGAGACTGTTGCTTACAACAGAGTCAGCATCATCTAATTTTTCAGTGCTGTGGTTATTTCAGAAATCATATGCCTTATGGATAATGGTCCATTTTCCCCATCACCTCCCAGCACTTAATGCATGTAAAATTGTAGGCAGAGTCTGACTTCCATTTGATTTCAATGCAATTGGTTTTAGTCATAAATCAGTGTTGAATCCCTGAAAGCTGAGTGAAAGCAATCATTTTGGCACCCCTCTGTATCAGTGTCTATAGAGCCTTGTTTAAGCCTGTGTATGTTGGAAATCACGTACTGCAGAATATTACTGAATTTTGTCACTGACAGTCCCTGTATGGAGAAGCCATAAAACTCTAGTTAGAAACAATGGAAAAAAATTTTAATAAAATAGTATACTAACACTATGTTGTTGGCCGAATTAAACATATAAACATGCAGAGCTTTTTCCGTATTTCTCACTCTTTCCTTCTCTGTGCACTGTTAGTTACTTGCAGTTAGAGCTACCCCAGAACATGAGCCTTGGTGTCACCTACTGTGTGTTGATTTGGCACAGCCTGGTTTTTGGTAGTGGGAGAGGGCCACAGAAGTGGCTTCTGTGAGAAGCTGCTGGAAGCTTCCACCATGTCCAACAGAGCCAATCTCTGATGGCTCTGAACATGGACATGCTGCTGGCCCAGTTAGAGAGCTTGGTAATGCCTCTGTGATGACGTATTTAAGAAGAAAACCAAAACAGTGGATTTGCAGTTTTTTCCGGGGGTGGCGAGGTGCCGCCACCAGGCCCATCCCTGGCGTGGCGTGAGGCAACGCGCCGCCGTGGCCGCCGCCATCTCGGTGCGGCCCACGGCGAGCCTTGCCTGCCTGGTTGCCCCTCGCCAAGCGCGCCGCGGGCAGAAGGGCAGGGGCGGCGGCGGCTTCCCCTTCCTGGCACCCCACGTGAAGAGAGG
>VZTF01001855.1:308373-409133 GCA_013397755.1 Cnemophilus loriae | reverse complement strand
TTTTGCGAATCCTGGTTAAGCAGGCTAACAGAGCCAGGAGCTGTATAATTAGTGGGAGCAGGTCCGTGTTTGCATCGAGCAGTTGTTAGCAAGACTGTTCCAGGCTGAGCTCACCAGGCTCTGCCCTCACGCTGTGCCAGACGGAGCCGTCGGTGAAAATGGGCACAGGTGGGCTGCTTAGTGAGACGGAAAATAATTAGGAGAGCATTAGTTTTAGGTTGAAATAAATGGATTGTCCAGCTGTAGCTGCTGTAGAGAGGAAGCTGAATGTTAATTAGATGCCACCAGTAATTATGGTGATTATGTATTTTTTGAGCGGCTGTTGGGAATAGTTCAGTTCACTTCCACAGGGTAATGTGAGTGACGTTTCTAATCGGTTTAAGGAAGGGGGAAGGTACTTTTTTTGATTTTGTTTTTTTTTAAACAACAATTGCAGTAAAACAAAGCTACTGGAGGATGCAAAGTAATCTACGTTGTTTGATGTAACTGCTCAGAAAAAAGGACTGATCATTGAAGTAAAAGAAAATGCTTTGTGTCTGCTGCAAGAAATACATCCTGCTTTTCTACAGAGAAAAATTAGACCCTGGCAGAGATGGGACCTAAACCTGTTTTTCCATCTCATGGTGCATTTTCTTAACTGTGAGACAAGCAGACCTCTTGAAAATAACTCTGAATTTATTTTGCTGGCTTTCAGGCCTGTTTGGTGCTTTTCTCTCCTTCTTGCGCAGAGAAAGGTGATGCCAATAAAATTAATGGAAACAGTGATTTTGTAAGAGACTATTACTTATATTACTTGCCGAGGGCCAATTTTAATATTTAGATCAGAAAACTAATTTTACAGGCTTGTCCATGCATGGGGCCTCTCCGAAACAGTTGCTCCATACATATTTATGTAGGCATTGTGATAAATCAAGTGCCCACATGCGAATCTGTTCAGCAATATCTGTTGTGCTCTATATTCAATTTTTCTTTCAGTTTTTTCTTTCAGTTGTAGATCAAGCCTCTCACTTATACCCACTAGTTAAGACGTGAACACATTAACATGCCACCCACTGTGTCTGATAACCTAACTAACACCTGCGATCTCAGACAGCCTCAGCTCAAATTCACTCTTAGCATTATTTGTCAAGATTATTTGTAGAATAGATTTGCATAAATTGCCAACAAGCATGTACTGAACACCCAGACTTTTGTGGAATACTTTACTGGAAGTGACTGGTGTGGGAGAATGTTGTCTTCCATGCAAACCAAATGCTGCTCCTGGAGGGGTTCTCATTTCAAGAAATAATAACAAATACTTGAATCTTAGACACACAAAATGTGCAAAAGTCCAAGGACAGTGAGCTGCTTTGCACAGAAAGCCTCTGCTGGTTGGACAAGGACAGTCTTCTGCGATCCACAGGGAAGGTTGACCTAAAGCACTTGTGTGGCTGCCTAACGTGAAACGTAAAAAATGCACCATTCGCCTTCGTTCACAGGGGAAATACAGTCCCTCAGTCCCTGACCTTCCTGAAGCTGAAGTTTAGAAGAGCCTTGCTGATGGTGATTCAGGTAAGACATTGCCTGGTGTTTGCATTGGCCATGTTACTCTCTGTTAGGGGCATGACTGATTTTTCTGAGCATCGGGACAATACAAGATACCCTGATGACACACAGTAGTCGACATGTCTCAGACAGAACTGAAGGTATCCCCAGCACAGCATCCCACACTTGCACTTTTGGGGACATCAGCTGGAGAGGTGTAACATTCCACCACATGGCCCAGCCCTTGCTTTCCTTCAGCTTTGTTCTCCATGTGGAGTTTCTTGAGTGGTCCCTGGTCATATTACAAGGGACCACCTACTTCTTTGGGTGTGACTAGAAGTCCATCCATTACAGAGTCGAGTGCAAGTGTCCTGGAGCATGAGGTGGGCACATGCAGACATCTCCTCTCCCCTGTACCCTGGCACGTGGGCAGGTGTGTGGCGTGGTGTGCCCTTCTCAGAAGCAGCTGTGTTTTGTTCCCATAACGGATGCAGTTATGTAGGGGGGAAGGATTTGCACATCTGACAGAGCTGGAGCAGTGGGTGGGTTGATTGCCTGAGCAGCAGGGTGCCCCCCACATCTGGGAACAAGCCTTGGGCTAACAGCTGGCTGAAAGCTTTTGGTGGGTTGGATGCATCTGGGAGCGTATGATTTGCCGAGGGGAAGGCTCCTGTCTCTGCTGCAAACACAACAGCCTGTGCTTTCCTTAATTACTTCCATCTAGGAAAGTTGATGGCTTCTTTGATTGAACTATGTTTAATGAAAAATAGGTAGCAAGATGAATGCTTTGCTCTTGCATCTAAAATCCACGGATAATTAGAACTTATGGAAGCAGTAATGTACTTCCTTTTCATTTTTCCCTGACCAATGAGTCAATTGAAATACATTTTCATCCTTTTATCTATAGTACTTTATTTTGGGGAATACAGGGACCCTGCACATGTTTTCTTGCATGCTTGGACCACTGTGCAAATGAGAAAGTTGGGCTGGCCTTGGTTTACCCACTGCTTACACAGCCTGTGCTCTCCTCTTCCAGATTCATCCTGAAGAATCTACTGCTGTTTGATGGGAATTCATCAAAACACACTGTATCACTTCATGAGGAGCGTAGGGCAGCCTGGGACTCTCATTCCTCTTCTTTGAGGATGAAGAGTTGACAATTTTAAATGGACACACCACAAGCAGTATGGTCAAGAGCAGATGGAGAAAGATTCGGAGCTCTGACAGGTTTTGAATCTTTGAAGAATCAGACCTCGAGGATGTTGATCTTGATATTAAAGCCTGTGTTTATAAGAGTGATTGCTTTGCCACGTTCTCCTTGAGGACCTGGCTGAGCATCCGGAGAGGGGGCATATGCTGTCACCTCCACTTAGGCAGGCTGGCTCATGCCACCAGATCTGTTTTGTCGCTATGAGCTCCTCCGTGTGCTGTGCCATCACACTTGTAGGAACAACAGGAGATTTTGCTGCTCCTGTGCCTGGCAGCCAGTTTTCCTTGTTTGTCCCTTACTCTCCTCCTCCTCTCCTGTACTTGGACACAGGAGTAGTTCTCAGTTATGCTGGTGGGTTTGCTTCAGCCCTGATGTGTTGGTGCTTCCCTCCTCTGTCCTCGCTATGCCTGGCACAGCTGTAGGCTCTGCTTGCTGGTAGGGAGGTGGCAGCTCATTGACAGAGCCACTACTAGGGTGACTTTGGCCATAACACAGTTTCTCTGTGACTTTGCAGCTTTCTGAGTAAGGAGGTCTGTCAGCCTGAGAGTTCATTTGCACTAACACTGTGGCTGAGAAATCTAACACTGTGTTGGGCCATGTTTATTTTAAATCTCAGGGCTGCTGAGAGCTCTGTCAGCTAAGGCAGTCTCCCAACCCTTGGGAGCACCAGAGCTCTCCAGGCTGGATGTGGTGGGAGCTCTCCTGGTTTGCCTGGGAGCACCGTGGTGCTGCTTGGCAGCCCAAGCAATGGCAAAAATGATTTTTCTATATTCTTGTCTTAAACAGTGAAGCAAGTTTAGTGATGGTGGGAGGACAGAGTAACACAGCTCAGGGAAGAGCTGTCTTCCCAGAGGACTCTCACAGCACACACAAGGGATTTTTAACCCTGGGGTCCCTCTGGACTTCTGGTCAGGGTGTCTCAGGCTTGCACGGGAAGCAGTAGTTTCCTGTGTGGCTGCAGAACATTGTGCTGGGGCTGGTCCATCCTTGCTGTGGGGTGGGAGAAAGGGTGAGCAATTTTTTTTTTACACATTTTTAAACTGGTGCTCTGTTTCTCTCACTCCCGTGTTGATGGACACTGCTGTTGTCCATCCCAAGGATGGCTCCAGGAGCAGGCTGAGTGAAGTTTGGGATGCTGCACCCCCTGTCTCTGGCTGTAGTAGGCAGGGTGCTGGTTCTTCCAGGAGGAAAAACACCTCAGATGAACCAGTCTCCCATGATGCCCACATGGACCTGGTGGTGCAGTGAGTGTGCTGGTGTGCTCTGTGCTCTTGTCTGTGTGTCAGTCCCAGCACAGGGAGGGGCTCCTCCAAGCAAGAGAGATTACTCTGGAGCTGGTCCAGGTGCATGCAGAGCCCTGGCACTGGGTCCCTCCTGGCATGGGCACCTCCTCTGGGACACCACTTTGGGAAATGTGTTGTTTCCCATCTTTTCCTTGCCAGCTCTAGCAGTTTCTGTGCTTGCCCACCAGAGAGCAACCCCAGCACAGGGTTGTTGTCTCCAGAGAGACAGATTGTAGGGCTGAATGTGAGGTCAAATCCATCTTCCCTCACCCCTTCCAGCCCTATCACTTCATCCCAAACCTGAGCTGAACAGTGAGTTTAGGCCCTCTGTGTCCTGGGCAAGAGGAGTATCCCGCAGGGAAGGAAGGACATGCTGGAGGAAAGAGGCAGGAGACCCTGGCTGTGTCTTCTACAGCAAACCCAGTGCCGTCTCCGGGAAAGGACCATGCCATGAATTAGCAAGGGGACATTAGTCCAGGATGTACAGGAAACAAGTAAGGGTTCAGACAGAGCTTAACAATTTGGATGGCTAAAAATCTGGTGCTTTTTGCAGTTTCCTGTAAGTGCATAGACAAATTATACTCATCTTGGAGAAGCACAGAATGATTTAGTCTGGAAAAGACCTTCAAGATCCTTGAGTCCAACAGACATCTCAGTGGGTATCTCTGGTGCTTGAACAGGTAGCTGGGTGTCTTGGTGGGGTTTTGTATGTGAGACTCCATCCCAGTATTTTGGGAAGGAGCAAACCATGCTTTTCGTGTCTCCTCAGGCTTTGTGAGTGTCATCTCAACCTCAGTGCTGGCAAGAAGTCCCAGGGCAGGCAGTCACAGCTGGGCTTGGAGGTGGGGTTCAGCTATGCAACATCAAATACCTTCCTTGAGCTGCCTGGGTCAGGACGGAGAGATGGGCAGGACTGGTCTTTCCTGGGATAGACACAGCACAAGGGATTGAATCTCCTGCTGGAAGGACCTGTCCCTCCCCTCTGTGCTTTGCTTGAGCCATAAATGCAGCATTCACATGCCAGTGGTGGGTGCCAAGGTCTGTGGCACTGCTGAGCTGCAGCCCCAGTGCCTGCAGAAATGGGCTTTGAAAGAAAGCTGAGGGAAGAAACAACTCCTTGCTATTTTTATCCTTGCACCAGCCCCCAGGGATTTCGATTGACAGGATTAGTTATGAAGCCAATATTATGAGTTTAACTATGAGTGAAATAACACAACTTCTGTGGGAAGCAGAGTAAAAGAGGCAATTATACAGTAGTTTAATAACAGCGCGCTGCTGGCTGGGTAGCTGAAAACTTACAGTTGACAGTAATTAGATTTTTCCATTCTTCCTGTTAAATAGCTATAAAAATTACAACAGAAAATAATCTGATTCTCTTTTATTTCATGTTGTTTTCATCATCCAGTCGGTATCCATTTGGCCTTCTGATTGTTCTTTTATATGGTTTTAGTATCTAGCATTTAAGAGGTGCAGAAATGGGATGATGTTAAAAAAATGCAGAAAGCACTAGGAATGAGGGAATGGCAGTAGCACTCTTCTGAGCATGAGGAATCCAGGGGATGCTTGAATGGACAGTGAGGGTTTTCCAAATTGACTAACTCTGAATAACAGCTGGACTTCTAACCACAGGAGTTATTCCAAATCATTTAAAATTACAGTAAAAAATAAGATGTTAGGAATTAAATCCCCATTTACCAGTCTGTTACTATAATGTGCCAGGTGTAGATAAGCAGGAGGGATGGAGGGAGGTGCTGTGGCACATCAGTCTGCACTGGTTGCTTGCTGCCCTCATCTCCCTGATGTGATGGGAGTCTATGCTGTGATGTGATTCTGGGCTTCACTCCCACCATGGGCTCCATGCTGAGATGGCAGTGTGAGTAGTGGGGGTGTTTGTTGGCTGGCAAAGAGCTGGACTTGGACAAAAATCTGTGAAGTCCCTCAGATCTGCAGGGCATCTTCTTTTCCCAGTCTTTGCTGCTTTTCCACAGCCCTGCAGTGCTGGGGTTTGTGCCCTGCGGTGCTGGGGCTGTACAGGCATCTCATGTCCCTGTTGTTCACATCCCAAGTGATGCTTCCTTGTCTGCTGCCCTCCTTTCAAGTGCTGTCCTTTTTTTTTCTTTTTTCTCCTCAGTGTCTAGACAGCAGTAAGTTTTCTCCTATGGCATAAAAACGTGAATTACTTTAGAAATACACAGTTGTTAAACTTGCAGGGTGAAACTTAATGAGCCAGCAGATGTGTGGCATTTTGGCTGCTTATGATCATAGCTTGAAAGTGCTGCACAGCACTAAGGGAAGAACTCTCGGGTTTGCTTTCACCATTGAAAGCTCAGGATGGGATATTTGCTTGGAGATTAAAAGTATTCTTCCTATTGCTCTCCTTTACCTTGTAATGTAAAAGATCCAGGTATGATAAATGGTACCCTGGTTGTGATGTTGTGCAGGGAATTTAATGTGAGGTGGTGTTTTGCAGCTCTGGTGCCTGGTGGGGTCTCTGACATGCGTGTTCTGCAGCAGCACACCCGACCTCACAGCACATCATGTCTCTGATTTTATTTCTTTTAGTCTGTCATGGCAGGAGCATCACAGTTCAACTTCACACACATATTTCAGTTTTAAAGCACTGTGGAGGTGCTCAGAGCTGATAGCAGGGCAAAGGCCACCTCCAGGTTTGCCTCTACCCCATTTGGTTCCACTAGTTGAAGAAATGCGCCGTGCTTTTGGCAGATGCAAATGCTCCAGATGGTACTGGGAAAAGTGCAAATGAAAGATTTGATTTCGGCCCTTCCTGGCTTTAATAAAATCCTCCTCATCTCTCTGGTAGAGCCCTTTTTTTCCCAGGGGCTTTTAAAAATGTATCCCCTCTCTTTTTTTTCTAACCCTACCTCTGAGCCTGTGACTTTCAGCTCATCCCTGTGTCACTGGAAGTTCTTCTGCTGGTTGTTGCAGTCTGCCATCCAAAGCAGGTACCTGCCAGCACATTTTTCTGGTGCTAGTCTTTAAAAATTGAGTATAATCCATTGATCACATTGTCTGACTTTCTGTGTTGGGGCCTGTTGCCAGGTTTGAGCCAGGTGGACAAGGCAGTGAGCAGTGCGTGGGGTCTTGACACCTGGACATGCGCTGGTGAAGTGCAGACTTTTAGTGTGTGCTGAAACAAATATTCCCTCATGTTCAGGGTTCCTGCTGGCCTTTGTGTGAGGGACAGGGGCAGCTCAAAACAGCTGGTGCTGCTCTTGGGCCGTGTCTGCTGCCCCCACAGACATCGTTCTCCAAAGCTCGGGTGGAAGAGCAAGTGGCTGGAAGGAGTCACCTTCTGGGGCTGATCCAACCCGTGGGCCGCTACCTGGACCTAATTTTGGCTTGGGAGGATGAGGGAGAGGAGAGCTGTCATCTCCCCCCTTACTTCCATCTGGAATGGCATGTGTGCTCCCGGGCGTGTGCTGTGCTGATGCTCACACAGTGCCCGAGTCACCACCCTGCATTAGCTTATTCCAGCACATTTCCTTGTTACAAAATTAGATCCATTTTGCAAATTGCTGCTGCACTAGTAATTGAATTGAAGGGGTATTTTTGTTAGTTTTCTTTCTCTCCCCCCCCTCCTTTTTTTTTCACTGGAGTAAATCAGGAATAAGTCAACAGAATCAAGCCCTTAGTGCTTTCAGCAACATGCTTATTTAAATTGGATGCAAGAGGGTGTCTGTGTTTACATTTGGCCTGCCAAGAATCTCTGTTTCAGAAACTGGCTTACATAATATGTCAAAATTGGTTTACTCATTAGCATTGCAAACTGCATGAAACCAGCCCCAGATTGATAAACTCACAGCAATATTTGCATCCGGATCTGAGTGGCACAGGGGGAGGGGAAGTTCATTAGGAAATGTTCCATTTCCACAAGAAAAACAAATGGTTTCCAGTTATAGATCTCAGACTTCGTTAATTTTCTGTCTTCCCAAATTTAAATAAAGATTGAGAGGGAAATGTGAAAATCTGTTGGCAGCCTATCTTAATATTCCCTGTACTGGTGGGTTGTTTACAGCAGCGGCTCCAGGTAGGCTGATTATCCTCTCCCAGCTGGGGCTCCAGCCCCTCTGCCAAGCTCCAGCCTGCTTGGACACCACTGCTGCCTTGCTTGATGTTTCCTCTGCAGCACAGGTGGGATGGACACTTTAATATTATTAATTAACTTTTCCAAATGTGGAGTGGCCACCAACGCAGTAGCATGGTCCAAAGGGCCTTTGGTGGTGCTGCCTGTTCCTGGCTTTACCTGGCCATGGGAAGGGCAGAGCTGAGAACCCTGATGTGGAAAAGCTTTAGCTCAGGTGCTCCCATGACTAAACTGGTGAAACTCCATCTCCACAGTGCAGTGTGTGATTTTAGAGGTGTCTGTAAATCTGCGCACGCACACACACACAGGAGCAGGAATGAACAGGGGTTCTGAGGTAATCTGAACAGGCATGTTAAGAATAAAGCAACAGAGCAGTGAGAGGGTCTGAGGGTAGTAAGTGCCTTTGGGCTTCTGCTGTATGGGTGTTGGATACTCTGTGGTGGGCTGAGGGTGGTGGGAAGAGACAGCAAAGAGTGGTGGGGAGCCAGATATTAGGAGAAGTTTCTTCACTGAAAGGGTAGCCAAACACTGGAATAGGCTGCCCAGAGAGGTGGTGGAATCTCTGTCTCTGGAAGTGTTCAAACAATGTGTATGTGCTGCTTAGGGATGTGGTTTAGTGGTAGACTTGGCAGTGCTGCATTAAGCTGGACTCAGTGATCTTAGAGGTCTTTCCCAACTTTTGTAATTCTGAGCCGTCCTCATGCAGATGCCTCCCCTGAGTCCTGCTGTATCCAGGGATAAGTCTCTCCCCAGGCTGCTGCCTGTCCTGTTGCTGGTGTCACTGCATCCCTTTCAGCAATACTGTCCATGAACCTTGCACAAAGTTGATGCAAATCTGTTAGATGTATACTGCTTTTCAGTAGTACCTGAAGTAGTTTGGGGCTTAAGTCCCAGGAAGTTTTTCAGTTTGCTTTGAAACTCCCAACTCAAAAATCAGAAGTAAAAAGCTCTGATACAGCACAGAGACATGGCATAGCAGTGCTGGTGTTGGCAGCAGCTCTTCTTGTGCTTGGTGATGCTGAGCGCCCCATCCAGTATTTCAGATGATTTTTTGAAAAGGAATCTAATAAAGCTGGAGAAAGGACCAGGCTGCAGTGCTGCAGGGTCTGCTGCAGCCTGACAAGTGTTTTGCCTTGTCAGCAAACACCGGCACATTTGCTTTCAGCAGTGTTAGAACTGATCCACAGCATTCATGGTGTGTTACCGGTTAGGGAAAAAAAGCAGGCTTTGGTTTCTGTATCCTGTGGAGTCTGTGTTGCAGTGCTGTTGGGAGGAGGTGTGTGACAGGACAGGTCCTCATCTGGTGCAACCCACTGTGCTCTGGCTAAAGCTGCATCCCTACATCCCACACAGGTGCTCAGGTGCACACATATTTTAGAGGGCTGAGACATGGCAGCTCTCAACTCAGCAAAACTCTTTTAATGTATGTTTTTTAAAGTTTTCAGAAGACTTTGGTGAGTTAAAGTAAGCAGTTGTTAGCTGCGGGAAGGGAAAATGAATTTTCTCACTGGAAAATGAAATGAGAGGTGTTTGCATTTCACTTACTCTCACACCTTTCAGCAAGAGGCTGGTCACCATGAGATACAGCACCTTTGAGTGCCAGCTGGAGAACGGAATGCAGTGAAGAAGGCCAGGAGCAGTGAGATGCATCAGCTGGGGAGCTGAGGCAAGCTGAGTATCCTCCTGCCATCCTCCACCAATGTGCACCCACAGGCTGGAGAAGAGCTCCCAGGGCTACGGGAGAGCCAGCATCACTGTTTGTGCTGATGCAGTGGGTGGTAAGTTTTGTGTGGTCCTTGGTCACCTTTGACCACGTGGAGCATGAACGTGACTGCAGAGTGCAGCTCCTGCCTGCATTTATAAGGCATCAAAGGGCTGCTTACAGTGCAGGGGGAGGCAAATGCTGCCCAGCTCTGCAGACCAGAGTTGCTGTGGTGTTTAATCTTCGTGGCTGGGGCTCAGGCAGTGTGCAGGTAGCTGGTGAATGTTTTTCTGTATATTAAAATGCACCACGCAGCAGAGCAGTGCTTCAGCCTGAAGAACTCTCTGAGCATCACAGCATCTCCTCATTACAGCATCCACCAGCATCAGGCTGTATCTGCTGGAAACACAGGGCCACGTCGACAGCAGTGACATCTGTCAGCCTGGCTGTGCAGCTCCTGCTTGTGGGAAAGGAGCCTGGAGTACTGTGCTCATAAAGGGTTGTCAGAGCCTCCTCTGTGCCTGGATTGTGCTAGAAGTGCCAGCCCCCAACAGATAAACTGTATTATCAGATGAATTCAGCCTCCTTGCTTTTGTCTTCAGGATTTTCCCTGTGAATTCCAGCACTTATTGCACAACGTAAACCCCAAGCCACTGGGGGAAAGCAGTTGTGCTCCAGTTTTACTGTGCAGAGAACTGTTGTCACCCCACAGATATTTCTGTATACCAGCATGTAACTTCTGTCTCCTAATAAAAGGGAAATTTGCCGTATGTCACATGTATTTGTAAATGTTTGATGCTGTGGGTAGAAGAGAGGATGTAACAGTCATCAGCTCAGCACTGATCAGTGAAGAGCACAGTATGGTGTAGTCTTGGTTACACCGAGTGGTGTTGGGGCACAGGTAAGTGCAGAGCAGACACCTTGCCAAGAGAGATCCAGGGATCCGTTCCTGCTCTTAACGTGCTGATGTCCTGAACACAGAGCAGAGATGTGGGACTGGCCTGAAACCCCTCTTGTGAGGAGGTTTGCTGTAACAAGCTGTGGGGTTTGTGTCTGTGTGTAGCTGCTGGGGGGAGCAAATGTGGCACCGTCCCAGAGGAGTGGTGTTTGTCTGCCACTGATGTGTCCTGCTCACAAGCAGCTGCCTGAGCTCATCCCCTGATACATCCTCCTCCTCCCAACACACATGCGGCACAGCAAATGTTTTGTTTGGGTGTGTTAATAGCACAAAAATTTTCCCTCTTGGTGCAAGGCAACCCATGGGTTTCCCACTGGTTTTCTCTGATACACAAAAAGGGACAAAAGCTCAAATTCCAGGAGGACGCTTTGGAAGTCCGGTCCTGTGCAAGCACAGGGTGAGCTCAGCGCACATGAAAGTATGGGAGACTTGAGAGGTCTTTTCCCCTTTCTGGATGGGCTCCTTGCTGCAGCTGCAGGGCAGCTGTCTGAGGTGCAGTGAAAGGCATCTGAAAATGTAACAGAGTCCAAACAGTCCCCAAACCCCACAATGAAGAAGCACTGCTCCAATGACTATCAGTAAGTGGTAGCATTTTGGGGGATCTTCAAGCTTTTTTCAACTTTAGCCCAAAATTGTGAGCTGATTCTTTTCTATGGCGCACACACAAGGGCCAAAGTGATGCTGTATTAGCAGTGGGTGGGAAGGGGCTGCATCTCCCAGCCCACCATGGTGGTACCTGCACCACAACAAAGCAATCAGCCCCTCGCCGAGGGGAAACTGTTTCTTCACTCAGGCTGTGTGTAGTCGGTGTCTAATAATATGAGCATTTTGCCATCCCTCTGCAAACAAGGCTGAGGCTGCTGCCTGATTGGTATATCATCTCACTTTCTCTCAGCATTGATTTTCTTGCTCTCCTTATTTGCTTCATAAAAAGCGAGGCAAGGAGCTGATGCTCACTTGCTCCCTCTCCCTCTCTCCCTCCCTCTCTCTCTCTCTCTCTCTCTCTCTCTCCTGTGAGAAGCTTTTGGGAGCCTTTATTTTTAGTATGAGACAAACCTTGCTTTATTTCAGGAGACGCAAGTTGGATTATAAATCCTTTTGTAAATGTGTATGGTGATATTTGCTCCGGTAAGTTATCTGCATCTCTATTTATTTGTGTAACTGTACTGGCTGGGGGAGAAGTAGGGTTTTTCAGGAAGCGTGAAGCCCACAAAATTGTGTTTAGGCTTGGTTTCCTTGTAGTCTCATGCTGAGCCAAACTGTTCTGTGATTTTTAGATACGTTTAAATATTTTCAGTTTGTATTTGGCTTTGCAGAGAGGAATGCCTGCTTTGAAAACTTGTTTTGCACTTCATTTTACTGCAGAAACATGGGCAATGGTGATTAAAGGGAAAAGGAATTCTTATTTATCGTGTTCCTTCTGGCATTTTAAATCAAAGGTGCCTCCAAAATAATGCTGCAATATTTGATATAAAAAAAATCAGTAAGAGCTATTTAATATTGATCAAGCTGAAGTATGAAATCTGACTGCCTATTACCTTAGATCAATCTAAAGTATGACAGCTTGGCAGCAACATGCTCCTCATCAAAATGTGTTAATGAAATAAAGAAAATCTTTAATTAAGAAAATAGCTTACTTTTCAGAGTGACATCATTAGTACAGGTCAATAGACTGTTGCTCTGACTTTCTGCTCCTTGCCTTTGCTTCCACAGCTCAGCAGCCTCATTCCTCAGCCCTCTTGTTTAACTTGGAGACCTCCTTGTTACCTGTGAATAACAGCGAGCTGCAGTTATTTCTCTCTCCCCATCACAGCTCCTGGTGAGCTTTCCAGGCAGCACAAGTCAGGGACTGTAATAGTAGGCTGAGAAAAACAAGATGTATAGCTTTAATACTTTCAGACTACCTAATACTCGAGTTTGCAGCATTATACTGATTAATTTATTGACACTTTAATTCTTTCATACTTGAACCATATCCGTGGGAGTCGATAGCTTTGGTGTTCCAGAAGTCTTTAAGAACTCCAGCTGTAGCACAAGTTTGAGCTGCTATGAGAATATGTTTGAGTATGCATCTGCTCAGAAAATCAACAGATTAAACCTAGAATAGTCTGCTACTCTCATGATACCAGGGTATGCTAATAGATATATGAAGTGTACTTTAGTAAGATGTTAAAAGGCTGTAACCAAGTTTATTAAACCCACAGGAGAAGGTAAGGATGTTGTGTCTGGAAGCCCAAGCTAAACTCTTCTAAAATCTGAGAGAAATTTCAGATTGGCAATAACTGCTTAGTCATTTTAAGCTGCTTTTAGACAGCTTTAATTGTTCCCCCCACCTTTTTTTTAATGTAAATGCAATTTTATTCACATTTTATTGCATTTACATTTTTAATGTAATAGTTCACTTGCCTTCTCACCTGCCTGAAGAGCAGCTGATATTTGGAATATTTGGTGGTGTGCCCCTCAGCAGTGGCTCACGGGCTCTGCTGGGTCTGTGCCCTGGCTGGGCTGAGCCAGGGCTTTCCATTGGCAAGCCCATGTGCTTTGTTCCTGAAAATGTAGTTAATAGGCACTCAGTTCAGAGGCTTTCTGGTGTTTTTGTGATTGCTGTTTCATAAGGACCATGTATATTTAGAGCAGCTGCATAGCTTGAATGCGTGCGCTTGGCACAGAAAACATGGTACATAAAATGTGCCGTGTGCCACCGTGTTAGAGAACAAGGTACATCACAATAATTGCCTTTTCCACAGTCCTTTAGCTGCTCAGGTGTGGAGGGTATGGGTGTCTGAGCAATGCACATCTCACACACTTTCTAAGCATAATGCTGCTTGCCTGAGGGCAGCGCTGGGCATTTCTAACTTCTCTCAGCCCTGGTATCTGGCTTAGTGCAGTCCTTGAGGTGAGCAGGGCGATGGTCAGAGAACATGTTTGGGTGACCCAGGAGGGAGAGGGCTGAAAAGCACAGCTCCTGCTCCTACCCTGCAAAACTAAAGGCCTGGTTTTTCTGTGCCACATAACTCATCATAGCAGGGGTGCCAGACTGCCCTGAAGCCAGGTTGTGGTTTATTAAGGAAGGCAGTTGATCTCATCCTAATAGCTTTGAAGCAGGAAAAGTGGCTTGAAATGGCTGGTTTGACTGCAGGCAGGGGCAAGTCCCATCCCTGTCCCTGAGGGCAGGTTGCCAGCAGCCAAGGGACTTAAGGCACAAAGTGAAAATGTGGTTAAGTCCGTTGCTACAAGAGTTTCTCTTGGCGGAGGAGCTTGAGGCTGAGCAGAAATGATCCTGTCAGCCCTACATCTCTACAGGGTATGGCTGACACAAACTCAGGGGGACAGGCGAGCTTGCCCTGCTCATCGTATCATACATACAGAAGTCTTCAGTGTTCATGGGGTTTTGTCTCTGTCCTTTTGCCCATCCTCTTGCTGCAACGTGTGGTGATCCTTCATCTCCAGCTACTCAGTGGTAGCAGGTCTGGGGGCAGCTGCTCCCCAGCCCGGTACCACCAACCACCACTCAGCTCTCAGACCTTGGAGCAGCCTCCATCACCTCCCCAGGAGTGTGATACCCACTCTGCAAGATGACTTCAGGCTGATGTGCAAACCAGGGCTTGGTGCAACTGCAGGGACAGCTTCACAGCATGGTGCTTTGCAAGCCTTGGGACTGAAAATGTGCGATTTGTGCCAGTGGGATGGAGGCATCGCTGTCCCCTGCTAGGAGGTGCATCAGGATTTGAAAGGGGTTCGAAACATTATTTTAGGGGTGTTTGCATCCCAGGAGCTTCATTTCCTTTGAGATCTGTCTTCCTGGCTGCTCCTCTAGCAGCTCAAACAATTCCTAGAGAAATTCCATAAACCCTTCAAAAAATCGATTTCTTAAATATCTGGCTTCTCCTGAATGCCCGATACTCTTTTTTTAGCCAAGTCCTTGGAAGACTTAATGAGTACTTTCCTCACCTCGCTTCAGATCAATAGAAACTCTACAGGGAGAAAGGTATTTGTATTGATATTGGGTAGCAGCTGCCTGTCAGTGCTGGTGATGGCAGGTGGTACTTTATTCTTCGTGTTACTCTTGATTAAGAGTTCCTGTAGAGTTATATAACCATTTTTTACCAGGGAACTTTTCCGTGAACGTAGGATGGTAGATGACAATCTAACCTGGAGTTTGGTTTTTCCTAATTTTGCTTGTGGGCTCTCCTTCCCTCAGCAAGCTGAGCACAAGTAGTTTCAAACATTAGCGTATCACACCCTTGTGAATTCGACTCATTTGTGCGTGGTGGGCTGGAGACTCAGCCCAGCTGCTCTGAGCAGAACTGGGGTCTCCAGGTCCCTCCTGAGCTTGAGGTACCACTGTGGGATGCAGGCATTTGGGAACAGGGAAGGGCCATGTTTCCATTCAGTGCATCCCTGCTCCTCCACCCGGAGCCAGTGCGAGCAGCCTGATGTGAGAGGAAGAGATGAAGCTGCTGCCTGCCAGCCCTGCAGCCGTGTGTCCGTACACAGCAGGCAGGGTTGCTGGAGAGCCCAGGGGACACGTAGCTCCTCACTGTGCATGTGGTGGCACAGTGCCAGCGCTGAAGAAGCTGGAAGGGCCCATGGGTGTGTCTGGGCTGCAGGCGAGGTTGAGGCTGGGGACACCCCTCCCTGTAGAACCGTGGAGCTTGCTCAGCCTTTATTTACTTCAGTGTCCAGTGCAGATGGAGAGTCTGGCTCTGCCCGTCCTTAGTTTTCAGGTGTGACCAAAAGGTTGCAAAGAGCCCTTGCACCTGCAGTGAAACTCTGGTAAATGAGCTCTGGGGCCAGAGATGTGACTGTGAAACTTTTCAGCTGTCCTCTCCTGTCATGTGCCACCTCTTATTTTGGAGGGAAAAAAAAAAAAAAAAGGCAAGGAAAGAAAAGAAAATGAGAAAATGAGAACGATGTGCTAAGCCTGTCTGTAGAGACAGAGGAAGAGACAGGTGATCAGCATGGGTTATCTGCAGTGCTGTGCCTTCCCTCTCCTCTCTTTTCCAAACCACTGGGTGTGTGTCAGGGCTGTCTGTCCATCTGTCTGTGCACAGGCTGGATGGGTGGGAGAGCCCTGCGCCACCTGAGCGGCTGCGCAGCGGCTCATCTGTCACCGAAACTCCCCGGTGCCGTGGCAAAGCAAATACGCTGCAGCAGGCTGTAAAGCTGTAAACATATGGGCACTAACAACAGATTAAGTGAGTGATTTAGTCTAAGGGGCTTGGTAGATTACCATAAAATGTATCTTAATTAGAAAAGCAATCAAAGTTGCACAGAGTCAATGAGGATTAAATGTCTCTGTTGGCAACAGTGAGCGTTCTGTCCCCCATACCGGGGGATGTGGATGGCGATGGATGCAGCTCATGCCCACTTTGGGGGGTTTCCTGGGGTTTGCCCAATTCAGCCCTGAGTGCAGTCTGCCCTCGTGCTGGATTATTTGTTCTTTGACCCATGAGACCATCCTGTGAGCTGCTCACAATGAGTCTGATGGTGGACTCATATTCCTTTAAAAGCATTAACAAACCAGAAACTGCTGAAGGCGAAGGAAGAGAGCATTTGCACATTTTCCTTAAAACTCTGTACCAGTACCCAAAGATACATCTAAGTGTTTGCCGTGTATAGTACAGCCAGTCCCAGATAAAGGATTGGGGCTTCTAAGTGCTACCATAACACAAATAATTAATGTCTATCTCCCTCACTGTGTCCTTATCTTTTCAGTGAGCACGACCGTAATTAGCTTTCACCTGATTCTGAGTTTATAGCGTGTTCAATTGCTTTTTCCATTCTGCTTGTGTTTTCTCTGCTTCCTTATTTTAGTGGTCCTGGCTTTATTCCACAGGCCAGAGTCTACAGATTAAAAAAAAAGCTGGATAATCAGCTCCAGCAGTGCAGACGTAAAGATGGCAACAACCAAAAACATATTGATGCATTATTGGTTTTGTACAAGTGCCTGGTTTTTTTCCAGGGTCTGGGAGGATTTGAAGTACATTGGGAAGTGGCACAGAAGATTCGCAGCAGCTGCTGGCAGCTGAGAGAAAGGGAAGGATAACTGGTTGTCTCAGAATTAAATATTTTGAACCGTGAAGGAAATGGAGAACATTCAGGCGAGATTTTTGAAAAGTTTTTTCTCTTTGTGTTTGGAAGCAAGTATGGATGCGGATGTCAGGGAATGTGAATGAAGGGGTGTGAATAAAACGGAGACAGGCAAGAGGTGTGGAGCAGCACAGTTGGAGGGAAAATGTAGGGGAACGATGTAGGGGAACAGGACAACTTAACCTGTCCAGATGAAGTGTTTCAGAGGTAGTGAGATAAGGACAATGTTGTTAGCATTTCCTAAATATGTTGTGTTTAGGTGTTGCTTTTTATGATTTAAGTGTGGGAAGGAGAGCAATACCATCTCTGGGGACAGAGTATGAGAGGAGTGGCAGAAAAGAAGAGGAGAGGGAGGTTTTAATTTTAAAAATGTTTCTTGCTCAAAATGTTCCCTATGAATTCCCAGAGCTCAGCAAAGCAAACGTTCATTTATAGCCCATCATCTTAATTATTAAAAAATAAATTATTTTTACCATGTGGGCTGATATTTAGCCAGGAGCAAAATCTTATTCCAGCCTTCTGCACAGAGGTGGGTGTTGAGGTCAAAGCCAGCTCCAGTGGATTTTTCCATCCAAAACTGGTTTGAGATGAGGCCATGGGCCCCGTGTTTGGAGACAGAGCCAGGGCAGGCGTGTGGGACAGCAGGTGGAGAGGCAGCAGATGACACCAGATAGTTACACCGGAGCCTAGGGAGCTGAGAGGAAGCTACTAATGGCCTCTGATGAGCATGGACGTGATAATAATGAGGTTAATGCCCTTTCATTCACCCAGAAATATCTTCAGGAATGTATAATCCCTGCTAGTCAATGGGCAATCATTAGGTCATAAATAATACAGCGTGATTGAAGGACAAGAGCCTTTCCTGTAATAATCATTTTCCATCAGTGCTGACCCGGGGAGGGTTGGGTTGCAGCCCCCTCGCTGTGCCACACTGCGGGGACCCAGCTGTCTGAGCATTTTCTGGTCAGAGGAGCGCTCCAGCCTCTCAGTTCCGCTGTGTGCATCTGTCACCAGAGCAGGAAAATTCTCCTCAGGAGCCCAGGTCCGTGGAGTAGTGCTGGGAAAGGAGCTGAAGCTAATGGAAAGAACAGAGGCACAAATTAGGCAAGGAAGCAGTTCCAGGAGCCATCGGGGGTGTTGCCAAGGGACGGCGGTGCCTGGTGGTGATGCTGGAAGAACTGGGAATGGGGCTGGGCTCTCTGGCTGGGAGAGGTGCCTTGTCCCAGCCCCAGCCCAGGGCGGATGTTGTGTACACTGTCTACAACACTGCTTTTGCAAGCTGGGTTTGTGGTCCCCTGCCATCCAGTGCTGCAGTGTGGCGTAGTCTTGGTTGCAGTTGAGTCCCTGCGCCTGTATCGACCCTCTGGGGTTTAAAGACATTGAGTTCTGGGGCACTTTCCCTTCACAGAGTGCTTCGCATGTGTGCATGTCACTCAGCCATAATGTAAATCCCTGTGATTATTCGAGGGAGTAAATCCTACTCAGTAATAACTTGGATCGTGCTCTGTATGCATTTATATTACATTATGGGCCATTTGAAGCCCAGATGCCTTTGAAACCACCAAGCAAAAGAGGAAACGAGCAGCCATCCAACCTTTTTTATTTTTTAATTAAATGTTTACACTTGTTACACAATAAATCCCATATAATCAGGTTGTAAAGTCTGCACAAAACCTGTTGTTTTCTGGAGGGAGAAGAAACAGAGTTACATTTATGCAGTAACCTGAGTGTTTGCTGGGTTGTTGCACATTACCTGTTAGCGAAATGAGAATTGACTTGACCTATTAGAAAAGCTCTGTAGTACTCCCCATGGCTTTCCATGGTTTTGCCTACAGTAGTCACATGTGGTTGGTGCCAAAGCAGCTCACCAGACAAGAGAAAGGGGACACAGACTGGGAGTGGCTGCTCTCCAGGACTCTGGGCACTTGTGGTGCTCTGGGCACTGTCACAATGTGGATCCTGGTAGAGACCACCACAGTTGGGTTGTTTTTTTTTTTTTGCTGGAAGTCTAGGGCTAGAAAAACTCCAGGCCCAAAAAGGAGCACATCTCTGCTGCAGTGACATATGTCACAGCATGAGTCATTCAGGGATTATATGTACAAATCTAAACGCGTCTGTCCAACTTGTGCTCCCACGTCCTTAAATGAAGAGGGCACAAAGGCGAAGTTGTGGAGGCTGCAGAGGAAGAGCCATAACTTCCAGGCTGTTTTACAGCCAGAGGGGAAAAGGGCTGCAGGCTGCAGATATGTCTGTGATACATCCCAAATGAAGCCGTGTACACCCAGTAATTGCCCCAGGTACTCCTAAGCCTGTCTGCAGCACCTATCAGTGTCTTTTGTTTCATGGAAGACTTGTCACCAATGTGTCAATGTCCATATGCTGAAAGCAATTTATACAATAAATTTAACAAACCCCTCAGGTCCTTGTAAATGTTTACCTCAAACCTTTGACTAATGGTTAGAGGTGCTGGGAGAGCTTGGCAGCTCTGCCCAGCTCATGTAAGTACCTTTGTACTCCGACAGCTTTTCACTGACTCCAAGAAGAGATGCTCTATATGTATGTCTGTTTTCTGCCTGTTAACTCTTCCATGCATGCTGCCAACCTTAGCATTAGCTTTCAACTTTGTGGCTGACCTATTAAATACTGGATGAAACAGCTTGCATTACATTTTGAACTTAATAAATAGGAAAGGCGTTACACAGATTCTGTCTGGCCATCTGGAGGAACAGTGTTCTTTACCCCAACGAATGGCTATCTAATGCTCTCATATACAGTTGGGCTTTATTCTATTAAAATATAATGAGAAAAGACTACCATACCATTATTTGGTGGAGCTAAATGGGATTTTTAGAACAATCAATGGAAGATGAATGAAAAAGATAAAGGTTTTTTTCAAAGAAAAAGAGAGAAAATTGTCTCCTTGGGATTAAAGTATTGTATAACCAAATTATTATAAAATGATCTTTACTCACTAAAAATACCCCAATTTCATTTCCATAAATCTTTCCATTAAGAAGCAAATGAAGTTGGTTTTCTTTAATTTTAAAAATGCTAAGCATTAAATGAAGTGTTGTGCTTTAAACAGAGGATGCTGTGGGGTTCCTGCCTGCTCTGGGGTCAGGTCTTTCCATCCAGCTGGTGGCATCAAGGGCTGCTCTTTGTGGGTGCTCTAAAATGCCAGACAGAGGTTTACTGCTGTAGATGGCCTCATGAAGACCCCACAACCCTGTGGGGATGTCGTGGAGCAGACTGGTCTGCTCCAGGTGGATGACAGTGGCATGTGTAGTTCTTCATGCCCGAACTTCAAGTTGCTCCCTCATCCCTGGGGTTTTCACTCCACACAGACCAGGGCTGGGCTGGCACAGGAGCCTTCTTAGCAGTGCTGCTGTTTATTTATAAGGTGGGGACACTAAATCCCAGCAATCAGTGAACTGTGGCTTTAGGGTTTGTTTCTCAGCAGGAGCAGAATATATTTCAGCTTTCTCCCTGTATAGCTGTTGAAGGAAAATGACTCCAGCTAGTTGTCACCCCCCGCCAGCACTGCATCGGCTGCGATGCTATCCACCTCCAATTCATCAACCAGTCAAGCTGATATAATTAGGAATCCCAAAGTCAATAATCTGATAATCTCCAGTGCACAAAGGCTTGTATGTAGGAGAAGTGATTCCAGGAAGTCTGCAGCTCAGATCCGTGCAGGAAAAATGCCAGATTTTAAAAAAGAAACAGGCAGAGACCCAGAGGAGAGAGTGCTTCCTAATCCTTCACTGGTGACATATTTTTGGGCCATCAGTTCTGCAGTAAATGTTTCCCGTACAGTCATTTAGTGCCTTCGAACCTTCCCTTTACAGCCTTAATAATAATGTTCAGTTACTGGTTCTGCCCTATAAATAAATAATCTCCGTTTAACAAGACACTCTGCTGGGTGAGCGATGCCGGCTGCGGGGGACATTTCCAGAGCCCCCAGAGCAATGTGCTCCCTCCTCACTCCGCACACGCTCTTGGCCACAGTGGGAAATGTAAGGCAATAGAACATTTGGCAGAGGTTTTGCAGTATCTCTGTTATGGTGATATGGAGAAAGGGAGGTCTCAGATCCAGAAACGATGCCAGAAAAGTAGGTCTCCTTTTAAAACACTCTGAACATGCAAAATGACTAATAATAGTGCAGGCGTTTCGAATATTTCAGGTTGCTCTTTCAAAGTGTCAGGAGTTCCCCTCGGCTTTCCAGTGTTAGGGCAGGAGTAGGGGACTTGGGAGACCTCTTTGGGAAAGTGTCCAGCAGGTTCATTCCCATTTTCCTTCCTCAGTGCCAAGAGAAAGCATTGGAGACCAAACCATGTAGTGAACTGCATCCCTCACAGCCTGTTTTTGGCCACTACAGCTCCAGGCAAGACCAACACTTTATTTTAAGATCTTGCCCTCCTGGAGGACCCACCAAGGAGCCCTCAGGCAGAGTGGGTCCTCTCCTTTGCAGCAGGATAGTTTTGAGGTTCATCCCCAGCATAGCTTCGTCCTGTCAGCCAGCAAGTTGCCACAGGGTGCTGCACAGGGCAGATGTGCTCCCAGGAAAAGCAAGTGGTTTGTATAGAAGTTTCATCAATTTTAAATGACAGTGTTACCTTCCTGCAGGGATGTTTTAGCTGTAACATGTGCCACATAAGCCTTTTAACTTGCCTTGTCAGGAACTGTTCTGCCTTCTCCTGGTGTGCAGAGTGAGCCTGTTGCTCAGCAGGCATTGAGGGGAATTGTCTCAAAGCTGAACAGGGAGAAGTGATAGGAAATCATCCTATTTTTCCCTTCCACGGCGGGATGAGTGTCCAGGGTCGCATGCCAAGGCACTACCAACTGTTTAATTCACAGCTGGGACTTGGGCTCCCTCAGGGCATCACACACCCCAAGCCCCTGGCCACTGAGTTGGGAAACGAAGGAACCAGCCTTGAGCCTGGATAAATGACAGCACCTGAATGCTGAATTACAGGATTCACTGCCATTGCATTGAAACCTGGCGTCGGAAGAAGGGAGGTGATCCCATCAATCATATGATGAACCTTTCCCTGCCCTGCGCTGGTGTGAGAAGCACAGTGTTGTGCTCTGCTGAATATTACATTGCTATTTTTTCTCAAAGTGCTAAGGAGCCAACTGGTCTTTAAAACATACTTGTGTGATTTGACAGAGAAGGCTGGTTTATTGTTGCACGGTACCATAATAAATATAATTTCTGTTGGTTAAGTTATACTGTGGGATTATACTTCTTTACAAAAATACACCAATAGTTCAGGCCAAGGCTGGAGGTCAAAGAGGGAATATCACCATAACAGGATCTGGGAATGGTGTTAATCTCTCTACAGAAACTCATTGCCTTGTCAGAGTTGTGTCCGAGACCATGAGGAAGAAGGATGATCTTCCAGCCAGGCTAGACTGAACATGTGAGATGTGCATTGCTGCAGTCTGTGCTGAGAAGCACAAACATTGTTCCTTCCTCTCCCTCCCTTCAGTCTGTGGCCTGGTTGGGTGGGTTGGTAACTGCTTCCATAGCCCACACTGCACTAGTGGGATGCTTGGTGTGTAATCTATCCCACATGGAATGTGGACCACTGATCCATGCTGGGGACAGGCATTTTCCATTTCCCTGCAAGGTCCAGGCACACGTGAAGGCAGCAGCCTCCCCACTGTATCACAGTGGCAAGGCAATAGCTGCAGCTGCAGGAGGGGTAGGGAGCACAGGAGAAAGCAGGGTTTGCCTTGCTCCCACACCTGTGGGCAGGAGTAGCCTGGCACAGCCAGGGCAGCAAGGATTTGTTGCCTCGAGGGCACCATGTTTCTCCTACTCCCACTCCCACTCCAGGGAAGCCAGGCACAGGACTGGCTGTCAGGCCTGAGCCTTGGGAGGCAGCAGCCCTGTGATTACCAGAGGTAACTGCGCGTGGGGAGATTTATCTCATGTGAAGGGGAGAAGCAGGATGCGTGCACACTTGCAGATAGGCCTAGTGCTGAGTGTGGATTTATAGGCAAAGAGTAAATAGGAACATGGGGAGACACTTTCCCTTTCTCCATAAACTTTTCAATTTCAGAGCAGCCACGTTCAATAAAATTATCTCACAGATGGAGGTTTTATTGAATCTGGCCCATAAAGCTCCCATTATGGGGTTTACAACTGCCATTTACACAAATCCTGCAATAATAAAATACAGTGGTGTTTACAGTATTCCTGAAACGGCCACAGAATTACTGTGTGCACAAAAAAACCAGCTAGTAATTCTTGGCTTATTGCACTGGGCACTCCTCTGACAACATAAAGCAGCACAACATGGTGGGGGGGAAGAGGAAATGCAGAGGCAGGAGGAAAATTATGCTGCTGCTTGGCTAAGATACCCCAGGGAAACACCACTGATTTACAGCCCTCACTCTGCACTCCCCTGATGGAAACTGTAAATATGCTTCCTAAAGGTGCTTCATGTCCTCAGCATGCAGCTGTGGGGGCTGGCTGGGCACTACTGGCAGCTGGGTGATCCCAGCCATCAGCAGCATCTGATCCAGCCACAGAAGGGAGCCAAGCTTGAGCTGGCTGAGGCATTGCTGAAGTTTGGTAGAAAAGTCTGCAGCATGGTCCTTTTCCTTTTCCCACCTGCCTTGTGGGTGCTGCCTGGTGCTTGGAGCAGAGTGTGTGCTGGGTAAGGGTGGGAGTTGCTGGTTGTGCCTGGAGGGATTTGCAGAAAAGCTTCTGGTTAAGAGCTGGTTGTGGGGCTAACGGGCAAGTAAAGGCTGGATCTGAGCTATGTGAAGTATCAAGGCTCCAGGTGCCTGAGTCTGCTGTCAGAAATGCTCTCAGTAGGGGAGAGGAAAAACTGGGAATTCTGGAGGAGATACTTCCTGTGAAGGAATAGCCTGACCTGTTTTTGGGCATGGCTCTGTGCCCTTGGTGAAAAAACATGATGACACCCATTATGCTGATTTCTAATGCATGATTAAAGGAGATGCATTTCAATTTCACCTCTTTCCTCTGCTTGTCCCCTTGCTGAGAGTGGTAGCTAAGAGGTGATAGCTCTTCCTGTATGGCAGATCTCACACCGCAGGCTTTCAAGTTCCCTCTTTATATATCACTGTTAATCTTTATGCCTGTGTACCTGCAAAACATTTGCATTTGCAACTCTGTTAATTAGGCCAGAAAGCAGGTCAGCTTTCTCTCCTGTTCTCCTTAATATATTGTTTTCTGACATCACCTCACAAATTAACCTGAGGTGATTAATGCTGATTTTCAGTGCTGTGCTACATGTAAGGTCAGAAACTTCTTGTGTGTACAGAGGAAGTGTCTCATTTAGGATGAAGGAACCCTATTTAACTTGCAGTGAAAACATTTATTTTTTGGCATGTATTTAACCAGTTAATTCATAGTGAAGTTCAGCTTTCCTCTTTTGCAGTGAGCTCAGCAAGAAGAATTGATTCGATCAAAGTTTTTTATAACTTTTCTTGTCATTAGGTACTTAAATACCTTTGCAAATCTATCCTCCATGTATGGTATGCCCTGATCACATTGGAAGTGAGTGGCAGGGTGGAAACTTGCATCATTCTCCTGTAATTCCCTGTGCTCCATCATGCTCAGCACATCACTCAGCACCCAGGGAGGGTCTCCCTGCCCCAGTGCTCAGGTGTCACCCTATAATCTGTCACTCTCTGGGGAAAAGGTGCACATGCAAAGCTGAATTCCAAGGAGGCTGGTGGAACTTGGGGCTTTGTTTATGCTGCAGTTTGGGAGAACTAAGATTAATGGCATGTTTTGCAAAGCCTTGTGCAGCAAGAAAAGATCTAGTTTTTCTATTTATTGTATTTTCAGTCTGTTCTTTTGCCATTACATCTGCTTGCTGCATAATTTTTCAGTGTCCAAAAGCATGGTTTCTTTCCCAGATGTGTACACTCCTTGTTTCCCCTGGGTTGCTGATTTTAGCTTATTTAATTGTGGCTGGGATTGGGCATTTGCTTTCCATTTTCCTTATCTGCCCCTCTGTAGATCTCACAGTAACTCTGTTAAAGTTAATGGAGTTACTTCAGAGCTACAGTGCTGCAATCAACAAAATCTAACCTGTCCTTTAATTTAAATTACAACTGCATAAATAAACTGTCCCCACTTCTACTTAGGGTCTTCCAAGGAAGCCTACATCAATGATGTTTTAAGACACCTCTGGCTGCTTCCAATTCCTTTCTTTGAACCCTGGATATAAAAGCTGATGTGTCTGCCCTGCATACTCCCCTCTTCATCATTTTTCTCCTGGAAGATTAAGATGTGATATAGGTTTGCATCAGAACCACCCAAGCTCTTTGTTCCTTTCTAGTTTGCCTGACTTCAGCCTAAGTCTGGGATTCCTTTCTGCTTTGCAGTTTACTTCACCTCTATATCTGGTTTGGTTTATGGTAGTAATTTAGGAAAAGTAATTAAAAAAATACTGTGTTTTTTTTCTAAGTTATACATGAACTGGGAGAGGGGCAGCTTGATTCTGTGTTTTGCCACATAATGGGATGGTGGCTGTGTGAACTGTCTTGGTCTGCTATTGCTTCTTCTGGTTGCACCTTTTAAATACTTCTGCCAGTGTTTTGTTTGGGTTAAGAATTACTCATTATGTTCAGTCAATATTCCTCCTTTTCTTCTTGTCCAATCTCACTTGTCAGTGGGGTGATTTAAATAACTGCTTGGGTTGTGAATCCCAAATGGGGTTCAAGACAGGAGGGAAGAGCTGAGATGCCTGGCATGGACAAATGTGTCTGTCTGTGTGGCAACAGAGCTTCACGTGTCATGGTTCTTTGCTTTTGGGAAGGGTGCAGGAATAACGTATGGCACTGCTTTAAATGCAAAGAGTGATGGATAACCTGACCCGAGGGGGCCAGTGCTGCAGCTAGAGCTACTGCATGGATCTGCTTGTGGTGGTCGCTGAAACGAAATAAAATAAAAATGTTGTTTGTTTTTGACAGCTTTTTGCAATCTTTGCATTTGCAACATGCGGCGGGTACTCTGGAGAGCTGCGCCTCAGTGTGGACTGTGCAAACAAGTCAGAGAGTGACCTCAGCATTGACATAGCCTTTGCCTACCCCTTCAGGTAACCCCGGCTGGGTCGCGGCGGTTCGGCACTTGGGGGCTGGGGCTGGCCCAGCTGCACGGAGGTTTCCTTCATTTATAGCAGATTTCAGTTAAGCACCAGTCTGGGGCTCCAGAATTTTCCTCTGGTGTGCGGGAGGAATGAATTTGGCTAGACCTGGTGTGGATGGGACCATGGCAACTGCTGAGAATAGGAGCTCAGCAGAGGAGAAGAGAGATTCCAGAGCCCTGTGGAGGCCAGGAAAGCTTGGGCAGTGGAAAATGGCAGGCAAGGAAAAATGAAACAACACATCATCCCAAGATAAAAAACTGTAGTGTAGCCATTAACTAAGCTGGAAATGAGAGAGGTTTCCCATTCATTGCAGCAGCAAGGATCTGAAATAGCTACTCCAAGGGAGTGGGAAGCATAAAACCAAAATGAGTTTGAACCATAATTTTGAAATGCTTTTTGAAAATTTTACTAATTGCCTGTTTGCATCTCTTGGTGTCTGAATGCTTTAAACCGAGTGACTTAGGAAAACAGTTTTTATAGTTTTTTAATGTTTTTTAAGTACATCTGAAAACTGTAGTGTAATTATACATACATGTATATATATATATCTATATATATATATAATGTTCATGCCAATTATGATCCTGCTTCAAAAGAGCATCTACAGTCCTCTGTTTTTAGATATGTCAAGTCCACTGCAGAAACCGCTCACTTTTGTGTAAGTGATTTCTTCAAGGAATTGAGATGATTAAGAAAAGAGTGCATAATTCAATTTCAAGTCTAGTACACTGACTCTAAAATTATTTTTCTTCCTTGGGAAATCACATGCTGTTTTGCTTATGATTGCTATGCGCAGACCAGACTTGAAAGCATCTATTTCTTTAACATGTTCTAAGATACAGCAAATTCCAAACAGTGGGAACTGAATTTGATTCCTTGAAATGTTGTTCTTGCTTGACCTACATTTATTACTCCTAAAAGTCATATTTCCTGGTATTACAAATGTTTATTTTTTGTCTTGAACATGTCTACATTTTCTTTCATTTCTGCTTAGTATGCATAGGAGAGATCCTGAAAATTGAGTTATGTGAGTTTGTAATTTGATTCACTTCCAAATAGGTCATTTCTCCAACATTCATGGTAACTGCACCCTGTAGTGAAGTGCTTTTAGTTTGCATGATTATAAAATAGTATTTTATTTTAAAAGTTAATAAAACAGAGAGAAGTAGCCATCAGGTGTCTCCTGGTGTTTCACCAGGTGCATCAACCATTGTTTCTAGAAGGAAGTGGCTGGATCTGCAATTTCCCACAGTTTTACTTATTAGAAAACTGGAAGTAACTGATGGGTAATGCAACATTCCAGCACGTTGCAGAGATGATGCAAAATAGGGTTTATTTGCAGGGGGGATCCAGCTGAGGCTGTAGCTGGCCCTTGAACTCAGCATGCACAGATGGGATGTACAGCATGTACGACGGAGTGGTTGGCTACGTGGCATAAATACACCTGAAATGTGCAGGTGAAAAGGGAGATGACACTTAGCTGCTGTTTTAGGAGAAGCATGAATATATTCAGATTTTGTGCAATTTGGGATTTTGTTTGCAAACCTGAGGCATATGCAAAAAGTGTCCAGAGATGTGCAGATTAAATGAGGCAGCAGATGTGTGCCTGGAAAATCTGGCCCAGTGCTACCTTTGGAACTTGGTGTCATCTCAGTGTTTTATCTGAATATTCCTGTGACTTTCTCATGTGTTTGCTATTTTTGCCTTTCTCCAGTGCTCCTTCCACAGGATGGAGATGGGATGCTCTAAAACAGAAGTGAGATTAGTTGGGAAAGGTAACATTTCAGAGCAGTGAATATGCTTGGAAAAAGCAGCTCAGAAAAGTTCAGGCTCTCTAATCAAGACTGTGCTCCTGACGCTGAGGCTCATCTCCCTGCATGGGCTTGTAGGCATTGTGTAGGGAGGATGAATTTCCCACCAGTTGTCTTGCATTCAGGTCCATCTTCACATGGCATTTTCCTTTCAAATGCCTTCACAGTCCTGGTTATTGGCTGTCACCCCGGAGAGGTGTAGGTGGAAGGAGAGAAGCTGCTGAGCATCTGACACCCCGCTGCTGTTGGGGCTGTCAGCAGTGACACTGAAGCAGTCAAAATACCTGAGCGGTGCTTTTTGTCAGCTGCACTTTCCAGCATGACTTGAAATGAAGAAAGTCGTGCTACCAGCTGCTTTCATTTCTGTTGCTGTGAATTTGAGGGTTTATTTTCTTCTCCCGAAAGATGAACTGCTAGACCTTGGCCAGTAGATGAGAAGTGTCAAGAGCTTTAAGCTGGTAAACAAAGTGGTAAGGCTGAACAGGACAGCTTGGCAAAGCAAGAAGGTTTGGATGTTTTGGAAATGAGATTGAAGGAGCCTGAAAATGTTCCTATTAAAGCAAGATCAGAATGGGGAGGGAGTTTTCCAGACTGAAAGGATGGGCATTTCACTTGTGACCATCTGCTTCTGGGGCCAGTCACCTGAGCTAAAGAAAAGGAGGATGCAGGAGGGCAAAACCAGTGCTGGTGGGGTGTGGGGATGTGTGCCTAAAACATACTGGATGCCAATTCGACTTCAAACCAGTGATTTGTGTAGCCCCAGGCCAGTCTTGAATGCACTGAAGCAGCACTGCACTCCACAGCAGGTAGCTCCAGATGCTCCCAAAACAAAGGAGCATCTTCACACCTGCTTATTGAGATTTTTCTCAGCTCCAACCTACAAATTGCAAAAGTCTCCAGCAAGAAATGAAAATGAGTCTGAGAGAAATAATTAGTACAATTAGACAGGGAGTTTTGAAATATACCTTTAAACTAATATTAATTCTTTCTTGTTGGTTTTTTTGGTTTTTTTTTTTTTGTTTTTTTTTTTAAGTTATGGCTATATGGAAGTCGTGCTTGGCTCCTGTGTTGTCTTACTGCTATTGTAACTCTGGTAGCAGGAAATTGTAGAGCATCAAAAGGAAAACCCAAAGAAACCTTTTTCACGAGGTGGCTGCTTCTCATCTCTGCTGGAATCACTCTCTTAGTTAATTCTGGACCTGGACTAATTTGCCCCTTGAAAAGGGGGAAGTGAGGAAAAGCACAAAAGTGCCCTAATCACTAGAGACCGCCAGAGTAATCGGGTACAGTGGTGCTTTTGCCTGGCTGGGAGACAGGGTCCCTTGGAGAAAAGCCCATGTGGTGGTGCCTGTGCAGGGTGGCTGTGCCCATGTGGTGGTGCCTGTGCAGGGTGGCTGCGTCAGGAGCATGAGGAGGCTGAGCCATTCCCATCTGAGAAGTGCCCTGTGAGCTCGTCCTGCTGGGGTGCAGTAACCACAGAAGAGTCCCCCCAGTATTGAGGTAATTGACTCCAAATCTGGCCCCACCATCTCTCCTGGAACAGGAGATGGGGATGGATGCTTTTTCATCCACAATTACACTGATTCATTTAAGCTTCCTGCAACCCACGTCCATGACCCTGTAGTCACCCTGTAATGTGGAAATTAACCTGAAGTCAAAACCCTAATAACCTCCAACAGTGTCTCCTGGAGCTCTGCCACACTCTTCTACAGATCCTGCCAGACTCTTCCATGCCTAAGCTGATATTTATAGGGATGTTTCAAATATTCACCTGAGGTTTTTTTCTCATTTCACCCTGATTCTAGTTGTATCACAAAGCATTTCTTTCCTTCCTCATGTTTTAAAGCACAAATCAGCCATTCTTCTGGATACCTGTATATGCATTTTGAAAGTTTTACAAGTTCAAATATGGAATCACTTTCTCTGGCCCTACAGTAGCAGTTTTTCTCTGGCATTAGGATCTGCGCTTGATACAGAGTCTATTGCAAATTTGGCACACGTTAGGATATTCGTTAACTTGACCCTCACCCAAGCAATGATTCTTTGAGGGGTGGAAAAAAAAAGTCAGCATCTTGGGATTATTTGTTACTCTCACAGTCCATCACTCTTTCAGACTGGATTTGTCACTTATCCAAGTGCCCTGAAGCAATATGTTTTGTCTGTAATAAGAGTCCTAGTGAAGGTCCTATTTGTTTATTGTTTTCTGTGATCCCAACAACATTTTTATCATGTACTTTGTTTTTCCTTGGGTTTACTTTGATAGTAAGTGGTTGAATAGTACACCTACTGTGTATATATTTGTTACTGGCATTCACTGTTTTAAGATGCTTTTTCATCAGTCCTCCTAAAAGCAAGTATTTTTGTCTGCTTAACTTACTGAGTCTGTACTGAAGATTTTTTGCTACATAATTATTTGTATCACGAACTCGATGTTTTACTTGCAACTGGCAGAGTTGCACTGAAACATTTGGGCTTCTTCAACTACTGATTTAAATGAACCTTTGCATCTCAGAAGTGCTGTCGTGATGATGTGCTGGGAGAGGTACTCTCTGCTGCTGCCATCACCTGCTGCTTTGTGGTTATGTCCTGTCCTGGCCAAGGGAGGAATGCTGTGCCACACCCTGGCTGTGGGTGATGCTGATGGGGTCTGGGGCTTGTGGGAGTCCCATGAGCAGAGGTGTTGTGCTGGAGGCGTCTGCAGGGCAATGGGAAGGGAGAACCATCTCAATCCAAGCCCCTAAGTCTTGAGGCAGACCCTGGACGAAAATCTCTTTACCTGTAGCTTTTAGAGGTGCTTTAACCCAAGCCTAAATACTCAGTATATCCCCAAGTTAAATGCTGCATGGGAATTAATTTGGAGTATCTCTTGTCTTTTCTTGGAGCATTCATCCTGAAAACTACTTGGAAAATATTGGCCTGGAGGATGACATTGTTAAATTTTAAACAGCCTCACCTAAGGCAGTGGTTAGGTGAAGTGTGTGCAGAGGTGTTAGGAGCACTGAGCCACAGTTACCAGAAGGACAGAATAGGATTTCCTGATGGTGCTAACGTGAGAGCCTGATGAAAATACATCTTTGCACATCTTTGTATCACACCAGTGAGCAAAACAAATGTTTTCCATTTTATTCTAAATCACCTATTAGTACCTTTTCAGTGTGCTAGTAAAGCTCTTCAAGTGATTCTTCCTTCTGAAGGAAAAGGAAATTGTATTTTATGGGAGCTTTTCATTCACTTTAAGCATCTCATTTGAATAAAGACATTCCCATGGAGCACTCTTGAAAGTGTTCACCTCATCTGCATGCAATGGGTAGTCTAGTCTTCCGTTTGAAATATGACAGCCAGATCTAAATTGCCTGCTTAGAAGCTGCAAATGATAATTAAGGAGAAAGCATCTAACTTTTTGAGCTTTGCATCTATCTTTCTTTGGAAAAGGCCTCTGCTAATGTTAGCACAATTCTGTGCCAGTGTGTACTATCCTTCTATTTTTTTATCATCCATTTGTAGTAAATCTTGCTTCAGAATTCAGTCAAAAACATTCTGGCTGAAAGATTATAAGTGTCCGTGATGGCTGGGAGACAGAGCTGCTGATAAATAGAAATTCTTTCATCTAAGTAGTTGCCTGCAGTGCTGACTTTCAGGCAACTATGGTGGGCTCTGCTTCCAGACTTCTCGGGAGGTTGGAGATAGGAAGGAATAAAGTCACCGAGTCAGCTAAACTCCTTAAGGTTTATGTTTTATTTTGAATGTCTTCGTCTTACAGAAGATGCCCCTTCTGCAAAACCAAACTGTGGCCTTATAAACCTCCTGTGGGTAGGCAGGAGCAAAAGCAAGCCAGCAGGAGTTTTGCACTGGCTTCAGGTGTAACCTGTGCCAAAATGTAGATGCCTCAGTTCCCAGGTGGATTTGGCAGAGCTCCTGGGAAGGTGAGAGGTGCTGGTTAAACTTTGCATGACCCATTCCAGCTTAATGAAGGGATAAATCTCCACCCTGGAACTTCTTAGAACAAAACTTGGTGCTTTTGAGAAGCTGCTTTTGCACAAGCAGGAGTTGCAGGGACGATTGGATGGAGTTCAGAAGACCACAGGCTGTGTCACAGTGGTCCCTTCTGGATCTGCAATAGGCTGGTCTATGAAAGCTGCATTAGTTTAGTCCCTTTTCTTGCCAAACTGTGACTGCCTCATCTAGCACTACAGATCTGGGGTTAACAGCTGAAGTGATGAGAAAAAATGTTCGATAATACATCAGCTAAGCTGGAGATTTTCACCAATATCCCTGTTATATAAACTGGCTCTGTAGGATGGGCACTGAGGGCTCAGTCATGGCTTTAATTATCTTCCACATCTGTTTCAAACCCTGATCTCAGCAGTGCTTTTTAAACCTAATTTTGACCTCTTAATGAATAATTTGCCTAACCAGGACTTCTGTGTTTTAACTACTGTAAGTGGAAAGTGGACATTGTATGAGTGAGGAAGATAATGTTGCATCCTGCTGAGTAAAATTCAGGAAATCCTTCAGGTTACAAATATCCCTGATTGTGACACCTTCACAAAATATCTTCCTATTTAATGTGACTTAATGATGCAAACTGAAGCATTAAGATGTATTTTTAACTAGGAAATAGACCTTTTTTTCTCAGTTGTGATTTTTACATTCTTTTAATTTATAGGGCTATCCAGAAAATTGCAGCTCAGTTTTTCAAAATCTCTTTTTTCCCCCTAATGGAAAGCCAGTTAAAAGATTTTATGCCATTGTGACATGAATGCAAGAACTTTGTGAGCTATTTAAAGTATGGCCCCTGCACTTCACTGCCAGGGAAGGCATCAGAGACCTTGGTCAAGTCTCTGTACTGAAGCAAGTCTGGAAGCAATGGAGCTTGCAAAGCCAAACTGAGCACTGATCAATGAGCTGTTGGTTTAGTTAGAGCTGTTTGGTCTTAGATTGTCTCCTGGGCTGGGGAAAAGGTGATCCAGGTCTGCAGAATAAATACTTTTCTTTTCAGCTTTGAATGAACATAGTTTGTAATAGGAAAGAATATTTCACGTTTTTATAACTGGCTCTAGTGATTAGAGAGTGCATCCCATAGTTCAGAGCCCTGATGTGATTTTTGCTTGCTTGTGCATGGCTACAGACAACTGAAGTAATTAAAAACTGCAAATCAGTGTTCTCCAATGTCCACAAGTCTTCAAGAACCACACTGACTCTGGGGATACTTTCTTTGGACAAAGAGAACAGTAGAATGGGAGAAAATGGTCTTTTTTATTTGGACAGCTGTGGTCTGCAGTAACACCTGTCCATGAGTACAATGTACAATGTAATTCCTGTTGTCAGAGTTTGATGGAATTATTGCTGGTTTGATTAAAACAGATTAAAAAAAGGATGACTTTGTGACTTTTCGAGTTTTGAGGGCCTCCTCCTGACCCCAGTTACAGTCTTCAAAACCCACTTCGTAGAAATCTTCGAGGTTGGCAAAGGGTGGTCATTACTACCAGTTTGCACTTTTGGTACTGTGGATAAAGGCAAGTGCCCTTTTCTCACAAGTAAGAGACCAGAGATGCTTCCAGTCACCGTTTTTTCCTGCATGAGATCTGTAGAAAACCACCAGAAATCTGATTAAACCACATCTTCAGATTCTCTTTGAGGCTGACCCTGTGCATGTGGTCCTCATCACAACTGTGTTGCTGAAGCAAGAGACCACCCACCACCCCCACAATTTCATGGATGGTCTGGATGGCTTCTGGGTCAAACTGTTTTGTAAACAGCCAAGACTCTGCAGCCCAAGGGTGGCAAAGTCTCTGCTCGTTCCTGCCACTGGTGTGTTGGGCTGTGAACAGCGACTCGGTGCTTGAGGAGGTCAGAGGAGGAGGATTTGTAAAACCACAAAGTCTCCAGTTAATTGCACAACCAAGGACAAGCTGATGGGTCCAGGCAGTGTTTTTGTGATGGGGCAGCAGCTCTGCAGGCAAGATGACTTCTCCAGATGTTGAGGTCATCTCAGTTGCTGCTATCATCAGTGTTCTCCTGCTTCTACTTTGTCGTTTTTAATCCCTTAAAACTTGAAACAAACACATCCTTGAATGCTGAACTGGGGCCAGAGAGGAGGCTTGTCTTGCTTTGCAGCACTTCATACTGGTCAGTTCTTGTCTGCATGTCCATGTACAAACATTGCAAGAACACAGAGCTCATGGACAACTGGAGGGGGAAGGAAAGTGGTAGCAACTTTCTGGAGATGGTGTGTGCTGCAGAGAAGGGAGAATGCTTTCTTAAAACTTTGTTAAATTGTAGAGCTTTCCTTTTGGCACTCAAAAACTGGATTTTTCATGAATTTGGAGGGTCCAGTTGATCCAGACTGGCTGATTTTTCTTCACAGAGGCTATATTTTATGCTTAACACTGTTTTAGTGCCAGAAAAATTCTTCATTAATTCTTTAGGACAAATTTGTTCTTAAAGTGGAGGTCGCTTTTGGATTCGTTAATATATGCAGCTTTTTCACAATTTGAATTTTTAATATATATTCATGAATAGTCTCTTCAGTATTGTGCGGTGATGATGTTTTATCTGTGCCTGCCACAAAGGCTTTTCCTAAAAGTCAGACTTTAGACAACTTCCCTTGCAAATTTATTTTTGCACGTTTTCATGCTGTCAGTACAGAAGCAACCAAAGCAGCCACCCTTCGGCTTTGCTTTGTTTGGCATTTGATCCCATACCCTGGATGGCACATGGTGACTCAGCTGGGGGACAATCAAACACGTGCCCTTCCCCTTTTCCCTGCTCCAAAATATGCATTTGCTGTGCAGGGGCCCTGAAGGTTTCCCCAGGAATGTAGGGAGTGGGATGCATGGGATGTATTTGGTCTCCTCTCACACCTGGATTCTACATTTATTTGTTTGCCAGGAGACAAATGCAGTATTTTTCATTCAGTAGACTCTGGAGAGGATGTGCATCCAACCCCATGCGGCATAGCCCCACTCAGTGCCTGTCCTCTCTGGATTCACACTTCCTGGGCTATTCAGGGAGTGAAGGTGCTGGCCATTTGTCCACAGGTCCATTGGGAGACCCACAGCTCTCCTTGGCTCCTGCCTGGTGCACTGCTCAGCCTGTGCTGGAGCCCACCAGCTCCCTGAGGAAAGGATTTGTCATACCTTTCCAATGTACATGCTGTGACTGGGAGTTTCACTGGAGTCATGCCATAAAACTCTACAGAGAACTTAATTTGATTGCTTTAAGTACATTAGGACAATATACTTGAGAAAATTATAGTTAAATACAAAGTAATATTGAAATACAACACAAAGGAGTAAATGTTGCTGCATCTTCTGTAATTGCTCTTGTATTTATCTCAGTTGGTCTTGGGGGTGAAATTGCTGCTTTCAGGGTTTATAGATCTGGATGAAAATGTATGTGAACACTGCTTGTCACAGGGTGAAGCATTTATGCTTTCAGGTGGTTCTGGCTGAACACCAGGTGATGCCCAAGAATTTGGAATACTTTTACATGGAGTTCATAGCCCATTTGATGGTGGAAGGGAAGGTGAACTGGAGGTGGTATGAGCAGCTGCAGAATGTGTTGGGGTGCAGGAAGGGTGGATCAGCAGTCCCACATTGCTCCATGCAGAAACACTGTCCGGGGATTTGAGACATCCACTTCTCAGAAATGGTCTTATTCTAGTCAATTTTTTAGGCCTCTTCTTTATGATTTCTACTGTTTGTGTTTTATCTGTAGATGTTTAGATTTCTGTAGATCGTTCCCCAAATGGAAGCTTTTGTTTGGCTCTGACAGGAGCTTCTTAGTTTGGAAGCTGTTTCCTGTGTCTGTCCAGAGGAGAGAGCAGCAGGAGGGACATGAGAGCTCTGGGTTCAGCCAGGATCTCATGATGGGACCAGGTAACATTGGATAGTTATTTATGTGGTGGTGCAAATGTATGACAGTGGCGTTTCCAGGTCCTATAATTTGCCTTGTTCCATGAACATAATGACTTTTTAAAAATATAATTAAGGGTTACTCTCCTTCAGAGATAGTAGCGAAGCATCCCAGAGACTAGAAAGCACTTTGTCTCGAGAAAATAGCTCAGTGAAGGGAAATCAGAGTGTAATGCCACCAGTCTGTACCACAAAGAATGTAAGTGCCCAATCTGGGAAGGTATTTGGGTTGTAAAGACTGGTGGAGCATGTCTTTGAGCACTGAGCTCTGCTTGCACAGCAAGGAAAAGCATGTGTTCCTGAGAAGAGCTGTGAAATTATCTTGGGAGATAAATCTGGGTCTTGGATATAGGCTTGGAAGTGGGGTTGGGATCACCCACTCAGTTTTCCGAGTGCTCCCGGCGGCGGGTGTTCTATAAGGAGCCTTTTTTGTTGGCTTTTTGGTGCTACGATGGAGTAGTAGGGTTTGCATTCCTGCTACGTGCACAGTCTGGGGAGGCTCATTCCTACGGCTGGCACGCGTCCGGGTGTTTCTTCCCTCAGGAGTGTTGTGCAGGCTGTTTTCCCAAGAGCTTTGTGCACGCAGTCACTGAGAGCAGGTCCTGCAGGAGGGATCTCAAGCTGGGGGTATGGCACCGGTGCCTTCTCCCCACCACCACTGTTGTCCCTGTTCCAAAGTCTTCAGACCCTGTCCTCAAAAGGGTTGTCTAGCTTCTCTTCCTGGAGGCCTGAGCACCTCGGGGGGTCTCAGACTCATTTGTCTTAACAGGAGAAATGAAATGAGGGGCAGAGGGATGGAGCAGAGGGACCCATGTGGTGCCCAGCTCTGGGTAGGCATCGTGGTGAACCTGCTCTGAGCCACCTGCACTGGGGGAATTGCCACTGTCCCAGTGCAGCACACAGCGTGGTGTGCTGGGCAGCAGCTGTGCCTGGCAGCTTGTCCTGACCAACCAGTACTGTAGGAAAATGGTGCTGGCCAAACTTCTGCACCACAGCTATGTGCTAGTGAGGGCTGGGAACCCGGCAAGCTAAGAAATTGAAAGTATGAGGAGGGAAATATTTTCCATTATTTTGACTGGACATAAACCAGAAAAGAGTGTAGGTTGCTACAGCTTTCCTGGTTAACTTCCCAGCAGCACCTTCTGGGGTTTTTTTTGGTCATGCTGCTGTGGACATGGATTTGGATGGGTATAAGCCACTAGAGTCAGCTGTGACGAAGGGGAGATCTTTAGGATTTTCAAATGTCCAGGATAGGAGCTAGGAATAACTGTTTGCAAGATGATATATGTATTTGTGTGAAATGACTGGTAGTGTTGAATAATTCTAGAGTGATGTGGGCTTTGGAATTTATTTTTTTGTAATAAATGGAGAGGTTTTATTGAGCGGACAGAAGTTCAAAGTGAAATATTTTCAAGTACTCTTTGATCAGCCAACCCTATTCTTTCTTCTTCTAGAAAGGAGTGAAATGAAAGACCAGGCTTGGATTGCTGAGTCAGATGGCAAATTTTAATTTTGCTTTCTGACTCCAGAGAAAAATGAGCCGATTTTGTAGGGGCAGGTATGTGGTGGAAACAAATGTGCTGCTGCTCTGTAGGGCAGGAGGGTAGTGAAGGCACCTTTGGGTGCTGGGGAGTCTGGAAGGGTGTTGTTTTTTGGGGCAGCTGGTAGAGCGAGGTATGGAAAACTGCTGGGATAGTTAGGAAGGACGGCTAAGCATCTCAGTTTTGAAAGGCTGTGGTATATGCAGGCAGCACTGGGATGTGCATCATGGCAGATGGGTAAGGGATGGGAATACTTGAGTAAGTGGTAATTTCTTCATCTTGGGAAAAGAGCTGTTGGAGAGCAGCTCGGGGTGAGAAACAGTCTTGTCATGGTTAGCAAAAGGGTAGGAACCTCTGATTTTATCAGAATAGCACAGGTGCTAAAGGGCCAGGGAGCAGTCACCTCCATGGTAGCTGCTGTCCTGCTGAGGGGCAAACCCCATCTCATCCCCACAGTTGTCCAGGGCTCGAATAACATCTCAGCTATTTGACTTTGAAAGGCTGGAGAGAACCTCAGCATTAATGGCTTCAGGGTGTTCAAATATGGTATTAACAGGCTGTCTGCCTGAGACTAACTTCAGCAGTTCCTGGGTGCAAAGATTCAGATCCTATGGGAATTGCTGGATAGTGGTTTTGGTGCTGCAGGGTCCCCCTACTCTGAAGTTTGTCCTTGCAGAGCAGATCTGGGGGGAGGAGGAGGAGGAGAAAGCTTCAGAGCTCACTCCATCCATCCTCCTGAAGACTGGAAGGAAGCCTGTTCCTTGCTGTGTGAGCAGCCTTGCAGATAGCCAGGATTTAACACCAAACATTCAGGAATGCCCAGCATTGGGGGGAAGTATTCTTTGCAGTGAGAAGAACAGGCTGTGAAGAGTGTTGGAAGAGTCAATTCCCAATTTCCTTAAAGAAAAGACTTTTCATTTGCAGGCAGATTTCTACTTTCATCTGATTGTTAGAGATTACTTTCAAAGTGTTTTTCTTAATGCAGGTAATATCTCTGGAGAGGTTTTACAGGAATGATGAGCTCTGTTGTGTGAGGAAAGGCTCCCATTTATTTGTGTTCTTCCACTAAACCTACAAAAAATCCATTTTTGGCACCTCAAAAAGGTACATTTGCCCAGGAACTGGCTGGCTGGAGGCACTGGTGTCAAAGCACATCAGCATAGTCTTCTGAAACGAGGGAACTCCAGTGTTTTCAGGGCTAACTAAAAGAAATGCCTTTACTCTGTATCCCAGAGAAAGGAAGATGTAAACCCTTGTCACGTTTTTGTGCCTCAGCAGAGCAGTTTGACTTGCTGAGGGGCTCTGTGCATGTCAGCATTTCACTACTGTATTTTGAAATTTCATTTTCCCCTCATTTTGGAGGTTATCAGCCAACATAAACATTTCCCAAGAAACCCCTCCACAAGCACTACTGCAATAACTCATTTCTAGCGATGTATTTCTCTCAGGGATTTGTCACTAAAGACAATTGATAGTCTGACTACCAGAAGCAAGTTGAGGAGAAATACAGCCCAATGAAAAGATAATGGATCTCTGGCTTTTTGCAAGCACATGTGTGGGTGTCGCAGATTTTGTTCCAGCATGTTGTAGACAGGTTGGAGGGTGGATTACAAGATACTATTTTCAGAAAATAGGACAACCTGCCAAAACAGGGAGCTTTTTTTTGCCTGTTTTTCACTAGATCCTAGTAAAGGAATGCAGAAACACTAACCCCCATTGAGAATTTTTGGAGGCAGAACTTCATCTGTTGTTTATTAATCCACACAGTGATCAAAGCCCAGGAGAGGAAATCTATGCTGTTTCATCAATAACATTTGAGTACATTCTTGTGTTAATTGCGTGTTCTGTTGGCTTCAAGTCTAAGACCTGTGTGCATTGTTGAAGGGGGTGAATCAGACAAGATCAGATCACTTACCCTTCTGCTTGGGCTCTTCTGTGTCTGCTGGTGGAGTGAAACAGGTCTTTGGGGCAGTTGGCTCTGACCATTTTCATGCTCAAGGATCATCAGGGGAACTAAGCTGCTCCAAAAAATGGTGGGCTATGACTAAAAGAAAGCTGTGGCTTGAATATTGTACTGAGGAAGTTCAGGAAGAAAAGGCAGCTTCACATTCACATGGAGAGAGCGCAAGTTTTGCTCCCCTACGCACACGTAACAGCTGTAGCTTTGTTCAATGTGTCTGGCTTCATGTATTGTTTTCAGAGCAAGGGTAATTAGTGTCTGAAAATGTAACTGCTCTTTGCTATTGTGGAACAATGTAAAAATCCGTTTTTTCACTGTAAAACATTCCTGCCCTCTTTTGATCTTGTCAAGCTAGACAATACAGCTGTCTTGTCATCATATTTCCCACGGCAATGGAAAGTTTGCCAGGTGGTGGAAGAAACCTCAGAAGCCCTTAATTACTGTGACTTCATCAGTGAAACTTGACTGCCTTTGGTGGTCTTGCTTCAGACTGAAGTGAATTTGAGGGAATTCGGGCCTGGATGGCTTGGCCGTGGCAGTTGCTGTTAACAAAGGGAATGGTGCTGGTAACGATGGGCAGTGAGGATGACCTTAGTGCAGCTCTGCTGAGTATGGGGTGCAAGGTCACATTCCAAAGTCAGGAGATTTATTTCTGAATTAATGGCAGTACTCAGGGCAGTACAAGGCAAAAAACCCTAGAGGAACTTATAGGGGGAAAGGTTTCCCTGATTAAGTAAATTCATTACCATTGTGTTCCTTATTTGCATTGTCTGTCAATCAGTGAAAATCATTCCTGTTAATGCAACCTAACAAATGTTAACAAAGTGCAAAGGGTGTTATTGCAGGGGATCACCTGGGGCTCCTGATTTTGTTTAGCAAGTGGAGAGTCAAAGGTGGAATGGAGGGGTGGTGCTGGAAATTGGCAAAGCAGCAGAAGGAAGACACTGGCCAAGAGTGACTTGAAGGAAAACGTGGGGTGTAAACAATGAGAGGTAAGAGAAGATGAAAGAAGAGTAAGTCAGAAGAAGTAAGACACAGAACAGGTAGAATTATCAAAAGTGGGAGGCAGAGGCAATTAATGTCTTGTGAGTCACCACCAAACCATCCTGCCCCCAGAAAGGCTGACTCAGCAACATCAGTGGAAAAAAATCAGAGTTTTCTGTCGGAGATCCCATTCCAGATCAAAAAGGTTTTGATGAGTGAAACTGGATTTTCTGTCACTGATCCTCCTCTGCCTTAAAGAAACTTTTCAGATGTATCATGTAAAGTCAGCATCCGCCCTAACCACCGCAGGGCTTGGCTCCCTCACTTCTCTTCTCTGTCACATCTCCTCTTCTCAGGTCTGAATCATGGTCTATTTTGGGGCCCTTTGCACAACAGAGATCTCGGTTGTTTTGACAGAGGTGAGGTGGCCACAAGAGGCACCAATTACTGCACATCCTCTTAGAGGCCAAGGAAATCTAAAAAGAAAAGCAAGTGAATAAAAATAACTTGATGGAAGAAGGTTTCTGTGATCTGGTATCCCTGACAGGTGCCTGGCCACAAAAGCACTGCTGGGAAGGTACAAGTGTGGTGTTAATTTATGAACATTTTTTTTCTGGCTTATGATTCAGAGCTAAGGTTCAGTAAGGAAAACAGAGAATAGAAAAGGAAAATTGTCTCAGTTGCTTTACCATGTTTTGTAAAGGCTGGTGGTTGTTGATGATGAGACTGGGCTGTGTTGACAGTGGACAGTCAGAGGGGCAGGGGTGGGCAGCAACTCCCAGACTGAATGTTGTTAGAAATGTTCCCAAAGTTATTTCCTCTTTGGTATGCACAGGAGTTTGAGCTGCTACTTGCAACACCACGTGTTGTCCAGTCTGCATTTCAGGGCTCCTGGGGAGGGGAAAAAAACTCCACTATAAAGACGTGTTGTACACAATAAAATGCATGCAGAATGGCCTTGTTCTTCTTTTCCTTTTCCCCAAAGCACTTGGATTGGATTTAATGTAGCTCAGCCCAATTTCACAGTGCTTGTGCAAGTGATGTGGGGGGAGGTGGTAGCAAAATCACCGTAGAGCTCCCCCCACTGCAGCAAAGCCTGGCTTTTGCTGGGCTCAGCTGGAGAAACAGATCCCACATCCTGCAGCAGGGCCCTAAAACAGCAGCTATGGTACCTGCGTGTGGCCCTTCAAACACAGCAAATGTCATGAGTTGTTGAAGAACCAGAAGTTTGGAGGTTTGGACCAACAACAACAACCAGCCAAAGAAAACCCTCCTCGCCTTGAGCATTGAGTTGCAGAGTCTGGGCTGACGAGGAGACCCTTGGTCTGCTGGTGGGCGAGAGCAGACAGCGGTGCCCTGCACACCATTGCTGGTGTCCTTCCTGCCCCAGACTGCAGCTCCGTGGGCTGGATGGGATGTGACACCTGGCTTGAACCTGGCCTTGAGCCCCAGCAAGGACCGTGAGGACAGCTTCTGGCTGCACAGTACTGCGTTCCCCTGGGGAAGGAGGGATGGGCCACATTTCTTACTCATCCAGAGCCCCACAGAGCCTTCCACAGTTTTCAAGGTGCTTTGAAACACGGTTTCATTCTGTGTCAATACAGCACCCAAGCAGCTTGTCGTGGTTTGACACTGGCCAAACGCCAGGCACCCACAAAAGCTGTTTGCCCACCCTCCCCTGCCACAGCTGGCCAGTGGAGAGAAAAAAAAATTAAAAACGGGTTCATGAGTTAAGGACCGGGAGAAAACACTCCAAGGGCAAAACAGGCTCAGCTTAAGTTGCAAAGTGAATTTATTACTAACAGAATCAGAGGAGGATAATGAGAAGTAAAATAAGCCATTAAAAACATCTTTTCTTCCCCCAGCCCCTCCCTCCTTTCCACCAACAGCACAGGGAGACAGGGCGTGGGGGATTTGGTCAGTTCATCATCGGAGCTTTTCTTCCACTGCTCAGGGAGAGGAGTCCTTCCCCTGTGAGACCCTGGGGTCCCTCCCACGGGAGACAGTTCTCCGTGAACTTCTCCAGCGTGGGTCCACTCTCACGGGCAGCAGTCCTGCCAAACCTGCAGCAACGTGAATTCCCCCCATGGGCAGACCGTCCTCCCAGAACTGCTGTGGCATGGGTCACTCTTCCACGGGATGCAGTCCTGTAAGGACAGGCTGCTCCAGCCTGGAAGCAGGAGCCCTCTCCCTCCACCGGGCCTTCCACTGGATCACAGCCTCCTCCAGGCATCCACCCGCTCCGGCGTGGGCACCTCCCCCAGGGGCTGCAGGTGGATCTCTGCATCCCCCGTGGATCCCCACGGGCCGCGGGTGGGTCTCTGCATCCCCCGTGGATCCCCACGGGCTGCAGGTGGATCTCTGCACCCCCTGTGGATCCCCACGGGCTGTGGGGGCACAGCTGCTTCACCACGGTCTCACCATGGTCTCACCACGGGCTGCGGAGGAATCTCGGCTCTGGTGCCTGGAGCACCTCCTCCCCCTCCTTCTCCACTGACCTTGGTGTCTCCACGTTGTTTCCCTCACATGTTCTCACCTCCGCCCCTTCTCTTACTAGAAGAAAAACTGTGTGCCCTTTGTTTTGATTTTCTTCTTACATATGTTATCACACAGGCATTGCCAACCTCTCTAATTGGCCCAGCCTTGGCCAGCAGCATGTCCATGTTCAGAGCCATCAGGGGTTGGCTCTGCTGGACATGGTGGAAGCTTCCAGCAGCTTCTCACAGAAGCCACCTCCGTGACCCCCCTGCTACCAAAAACCAGGCCGTGCAAAACCAACACACAGCTGTACAGAGGAAAGCAGAGAAAGCTTCGTTTTTAGACCATGCAAATCATGCATTTCAAATCTTTCCATTGTTGTGGTGATGGTTAAAACAATACCACTTTCTCTCCAGACTGCAAAATTGGCATGACAGGCACTAGGAAATCTTACTTCTCCTTTTATCCCCCAAGTTTAGAAAAGAACAATAAGCCCTGATGGAAAGTATGTGTGCAGTGATGCCAGAAAATAGTGAAGTCAGGAAACCAATCATGAGCATTAGGATCTCTCTCATGTGCTCAGATTTCATCAGGCTTTGCTGGCTTTATGCAGGAAAGGTGTTTCAGCCACTGCTCATCTCTGCAATCTGGGCAGACTTGGGTTTTGTTTTCATCCCACCACCACTACTACAATGACAGAGAATGAAATCTCTGAGGCAAATAACCGGCACTATTCATCAACGGCTGATGAAAAGGTCCTGCCTGCATGTTTGGGTACATTTAATCAGGACCACCAAAAGCAAAAAGTCATCCAATCCTCCAATGTCCATTAACCCATCTTCTGTGATTTCTGCTGTGGGTACTTTGTTTTTCTGTGGGGAATTAACTTTTTATTTAGCCAAATATAGTTATGGCCACTGCTGCCATTGGCTTGCTGTTGCACACATTAATTGTCCTTGAGCAGAGGAATGTCTCCCAGAAGGCCTAATCCTTTCTCAGCACCAGATCATTAGTTCTTTAATTGCTGCTGGCTTCGTCCCCTCCACTCACCCTGTGCAGAGCAGAACAACGTGATCCCTCATTGGGCTCCGCGTCCCCACTGATGTGAATCTAGCCCATGCAACAGGACCTGCCAAAATGACCCCTCCATGGATCCTCTTTCTTTTTCTGAATCAGAAATTAAAATTATTATGGAAAAAAAGGCTCTCGCAGGAGCTTTCAGACAGAACTATAAATCTGTTAGCTCAGTCACTGATAAACAGTGTGTGAGTATAAAGTTGGGGCTTAGGTTGCTTAAACCAGGGCATGCAGACCTTTTCTTTGATCCAGGTTGTGTATTCCTGCTGCAGCTTGATTTTAGAAGCCTTTAATGTAGAAGCACTATGTGGCTTGCAGACCTATGGGCTAACAGCCACAGGTAGCTCTGCACTAGACAGTTTTATGCTAGGAATTTGTGAATGTCCAAACATGGGTATCCCATGGGCTGAGTACTGAGGATAAGACCTGTTTTCTGCTGCCTGGATTGTAAGAATTCAAGAATCAAATTTTTTTTCATGTTATCCTTTTTCAGTTGTTGCCATGGCAAAACCCCAGAGAGGATGAGGAGGGTTGCAACAAACCACTGGAACATAAACTTTCCTCTGGGATTGATTAAAAGATGTGTTCATGTGCTCAGTCTCACCTTGGCACTCACAGGGAAGTAACCCCAACTGTACAGGCAGCTCTGAGGAGCACAGCCCACAGCTGCCAGTTATTCACAGGGATCAATGCGCATCAGGAATGAGACAGAGCAAACGTATTCATCTTTATTCAGATAACAGTTTCCATTTTCTGTACTTCACCTGCTGCTCTATGGGATGTTTTCCAGGTTGCATCAAGTGAATTTTGAGGCTCCCACTTGTGAAGGCAAGCGCCGGGAAACGCTCGCCTTGATAGGGGACTTCTCCTCTTCGGCAGAGTTCTTCGTCACCATCGCGGTCTTCGCCTTCCTCTACTCGCTGGCTGCCACCGTGGTTTATATCTTCTTCCAGAACAAGTACCGTGAAAACAACAGAGGGCCTTTAATTGTAAGTGTTTACAGCATTTGCAGTGTTTTAAGATGTAGGTCTTCAGCTCTTGCTTTTTCGGGTGTTGAGGTTTTAGCGTGGTCTGGGAGATCCAAGTGTCCAGCTGCCCAAAGCATCTCTGCATTCACCCGCTTTTTTATCTTAATGGTGATTTGATATTTTAATACCAAAGGTAATGGAGCTATATGCAGGAGTTTAGTCCCGTATGTCCTTGTGAAATTCTGTGCTTCTCTCCCACTGCCCACAGTGATGATGATCACACAAATAATGGACATGTAGCTGAGTGGTAGCAGGATTGGGGTCTCAGCCCTGTGTTTGTGATAGCAGAGCTTCATTGGTGAGCAAAAAAGGGAAGAGGAGATCTTAGGCATTGTCCTAGCAGACGGATGAAACCATGCCCCTGATCAGTGCCTAGCCAGGGAGATTGCTTATTGCTAATTACTGCAGGGTTAAGCCAAATTATTTTGCTTTGGAGAATTATGTGGCTGTTTTCCTAGCATGACACTGAGCTCCCAGCATGTTTGTGTCTCCACACTGGTTTATGAGCCTTCCAGTTATCATCGTCTGTACCCATCAAGCTGTGGCTGTTCGTGCCTTTATTTTTCTTTTCACTGATTCCTGAAGGCTTGTGATAAAAAGCAAGTGCTGCTGTGCATATATTTTCTCTTAAATTGAGACTGTAAAGCCAGTGAGGGCTGTTTTGGTCCAGGTGTCTGTTGCCTGTCAGTGCATTGTGGCCTATAGTGCACCCCATGGCCTTGCTGGGCTGCCAAGCACTGGGTGCTCACCTGAATTTGGGTCAGGTCTCTGCATCTGTGGGCTGTAGAGTTGCAGCATGGTCTCTCTTCCATGGACAAACCTCTCTCCGTCATGACTGCAAGGAGAAGGTTACTAAGGGAGAGAAAATGCTTCTCTGAAGTCTTGGTGTGAAGGTGGGGGGAGTTTATCAAGGACTCATGTAAGGAGAAAGTTCTGGATTTCAGAAAATTCTGAAGTTCATGACTGACAGAAACCAGACATTTTGCTGAGACTTAAGTGGCTAAAAGCCACCAGTAAAGAATATCAGAAATATATAATGGGGAAAAAAATAAATCGCTGGTGCAGAAAAGCTGAATCTATTAAAGGAAGTAACTACAATAATAGCCAGCAAACGATTAAACTGTAGGAAGGTAAACTTAGCATCTTGGGGATTTGAGGGAAAGATTTTTCTGCTGCAGGGAGACGTGAACTGGTTTTTTGAGTTTGCATAATTCAAAACTGATAAACTTTTACCAAAAAAAATTCTCCTTCCATATCAAAGGAAATGAATCCTCTTCATTTTGGGGTTCTCGGGTGTCATGGTTTGACACTGGCCAAACACCAGGCACCCATGAGAGTCGTTCGCTTACCTTCTTCTGCTACAGTTGGGCAGAGGAGAGGGAGAAAAAAAAGAAGAATTAATGAAGGGTTCGTGAGTTGAGATAAGGACTGGGAGAAAAACACTCTGAGGGCAAAACAGGTTCAAATTTAAAGGTATAAAGGAAATTTATTATTAACAGAGTCAGAGGAGGACAATGAGAAGTAAAATAAGTCCTTAAAACACCTTTTTTCCCCCCAGCCCCTCCCTCCTTCCCACCAGCAGCGCAGGGAGACAGAGTGTGGAGTTTTGGTCAGTTCATCACTTGAGATCTTTTTCTGTTTGCTCAGGGAGAGGAGTTGTTCCTCTGCTATGCCGTGGGGTCCCTCCCACGGGCAAACAGTCTTCCCAAAACTGCTGCGGCGTGGGTCACTCGTCCGCGGGGTGCAGTCCTCGGAGGATAGGCTGCTCTGGTTTGGAAGCAAGGGCCCTCTCTCTCTGTCTCTGGAAGCAGGGGCCCTCTCTCTCTATCTCTGGAAGCAGGGGCCCTCTCTCTCTATCTCTGGAAGCAGGGGCTCTCTCTCTCTTCGGGTCTCCCACTGGATCACAGCTTTCTCTGGCATCCACCCGCTCCGGTGTGAGCACTTTTCCCACGGGCTGCGAGTGGATCTCTGCATCCCCCGTGGACTTCATGCATTACAAGGGGACAGTTTGTTTCACCATAGTCCTCACCGTGGCTTGCAGAGGAATCTCGGCTCCGACGCTTGAAGCACCTCCTCCCGCTCCTTTCTTTCCACTGACCTTGGTGCCGCCACGTTGTTTCCCCTCACGTGTCCTCACTTCCTCCTCTTCTCTTTTAGAAGAACTGCTGCTTGTAGGTACCATTGTCAGCAAGGCCCACTAATTCAAAGACTCTTGCAAGATCCCACAGCACCGAGAAGTTGATCTCGTCTGGGTTCCGCGTCGGGGAATCGCTCGTCACGCTTCCTCTGCCAGCCAGGCGGCCCCGCCGTCATCGCGCGGGCAGTGGCGGCCGCCGCGGCGCTGGCACTGTTCAACGCCTCTCTTCACGTGGGGTGCCAGGAAGGGGAAGCCGCCGCCGCCCCTGCCCTTCTGCCCGCGGCGTGCTTGGCGAGGGGCAACCAGGCAGGCAAGGCTCGCCGTGGGCCGCACCGAGATGGCGGCGGCCACGGCGGCGCGTTGCCTCACGCCACGCCAGGGATGGGCCTGGTGGCGGCACCTCGCCNAAACCAGGCTGTGCCAAACCAACACACTGGGACCTTTCCCATCCTAGAAAATGGTGAAGAAATGTAAGGAAGTCCTCACAGAGGAGACAAAGAACAGGCAAAATAAAGGGGTCTCTGCAGAAAGAGTAAATCAATAAGGTGCCTTGCTTCTTCTTGGTATCAATTAAGATCTCATTCCAAACTGTCTCATCAAAGGATTAGTTACAGAATTCTTTCATCTTAATTTTCTTGCAGAAAATAATTCTTGCTTTTGACCAACCACATTATCCTCTGTAGCAATAGAAAAAGGAAAGAGATACAATAGTACTAATATGTCACATTATGATGTGGCTACTTGGCTTTGTCCAGGACCTTCCTGAAACAGCTGCTGCAGTCGTGTCTGTCACAGGATGCAGGGCACAATCCGCTACAGCATTAATGTCACATTGACTTAATTTGTTCTGTGTAATGGATGGTAATTGAATCTACAGGTTAAATTTAACCAGTGTCTGTTACCGAAGCCTCTGTTTGCAATTTCCCAGTATTTAAACCAAGGCTATATGACCTTATTTGTTCAGAATATAAAGATGCTTTTGAGTTTGTCCTACAGCAAAAGCAGCTCCTACTGGTGAGTGGTTCTGGGGGGTGGCTGAGGGTTATGGTCAGGTTATGCCTGACAGGAGGAGAGTCCCACCTTCCCCAGCCAAATGCTCCTGCAACTCCTGTGCACTGCAAGCTCTATTGTATTTGGTATTTTTAGAAAAAAAGAACCTTTTTTGCCTGGAGCACATCCTTGCTGGTGTCCCTGGACACTGTCCAGTGCGATGATTGCAGCACCACAGCCTGACCAAGGACAAGTGTGTCCCTCTGTGCAGTGGAGTTGTAGGGAGAATGCCGACCCCCGGCCAGAGAAGAAGCTGGCAGTTGTAGCCAGGAGGAATTCAGCGGTCAAGGAAAAAGAAAACTTGGAGTGAAAACCAGCTTCTCAGGGCTGCAGTGCTCACCTAAGGGATGTCACGCGCTCTGTAAGGAGGCAGGCAGTGTATCCTCCAGCTCCAGGCAGATGCTGCTCTGAACTGACGTGTATCGGATCAGATGTGTGAGTATGTCTCATCCCTGAGATCGTTCCTTCCAAAGGAAAGTGCTGCAGAAATCTGTGGTGCAGCACGTGTTGGTGCAGGAGGCCGGGCAGCCCTCATTCTGTTTCGTCACCAGGCAGGATCAGTGCATCAGGCACCATATCCAGACTACCAGTTTTTTCCCTCTTAGTGAAGAGTTTGAAGATGATAGTTTCATCCATCTTTGCTTCTGCTGCAGTGCCTGATCACAATTTCATGGTTAAAACCATTCCTGTTTTAAGCCTTGTACTTCCTCTTGGCTTCATATTTTCTCAGTCTGGGATGACATCTGCCTTTAAGCAGCATCCTCTCAGAGCTGCCTTTTCTCGACAAATTTTCAGGATTTGAAAAATGAGTATGACAAGAGAAGTCGAGAGAGGAAAAAACCCCTTTCACTTGAAATTTTATAATATTTTTTCAAAAAGCCCCTGCACAGGCAGCCAGAACACCATCAATGCATTACCAAATTGCAGAAGCCTGACTGGGTGCAGAAGATACGCTTATAAGGAATTTAATGACCATTAAGTCACAAGAAACTTGCAGGGAAAATTTCAGTCACAAATATTTTGAGTTTACTTTGTTTATACAGATACAGGGAAATGAACTGCATGTGCTGAGATCTCAGCGAAGCATCACTTTAACTGTGGAAGAATATTTTAGTGTTCAGTGTGGAGTGAGGCATGATAGCAAGGAAATATTTCCAGAGGGAGAAGCAGTTAACTCCTTCCCTGGCTGTTTGGATGGCAGTGGTGTGTTTACTCATTATGCAGTAAGCCATTTCTGTTGCTAGCGTTGCCTGTCAGGTTTTGGGGATAAAAGTCTTCCTTTTGGTCACACAGGGCCGTGGTTGTGTTACTCATCCATTCCCACAGGGCTGGCAGCAGTGAGTCCTTGCACTATGTGCCCTCTGCTCCCCTTGCTGGCTCCCTGAGGGATCATCTGAGGGGGTTCATACAGAGAGATGAACCTGAGAGAGGAGCTTGGATTCCCAGTTTCTGAAGGAACAAGGAGCAGGTTACCAGGGATTCCATACCTCACAGATACGTGCTGTGTTTTCTGAGCTCTGCAAACCACAGCTGTGATTTTCATTCCATTGCAACTCCCGCGTGGTGCACGTGTGCAGCGAGGAGCTGGGGGCTCACCTTGGTGGGTACAACGAGGGCAAGGCAGCTTCTCAAGTGACTGATGAGTGCTCAAGAGCCAGAAACTTTGAAAAGAAATTAATTGGAGGTGGTGACTTAGATTTTAAAGAATGTGATGTACAAAATGCCACCAGTTTTCAGTACATCCCCATCTCTCAGACCAAACCAACCTAAGCTGATTTCCGCTTATTTAACACCACGTACCTGGGGAGGTACTGCTGGTTTGTGATGAGAGCAGAGATGAGCTGCACCCTGGGACTGCCAGCCCAGGCACCTGTGTTGATGCTTCAGATCTATGCATTTGGAGCTTGCAAACAGAGAGTAAGCAATCCAGCTGTGCTGAAATTTTAGGGGATCAGGGACAGGATGCTTCCATATGTCTCTCAGAAGATAAAGAATAGTCACAGTCAGTGTGTATCAGTACCCATCACTCAGACTTCTTACTTTTCCTGTGGTTTCTTTACTCCATATGTGCTGCATTTAAAATCCACGTGCTGACAGCCCTATGTGCCTTCAGGTTTGTCTTTGGAAAGTTATAGCTTGGCCATGAGAAACCACATGCATTCATGTATAAATGTAAATCACTTTATTAATATTCCAATCAATTAATATAAAAGCATAAAATTATTCAGCCAAGAAAGGTGACTGACATAGCCCTGAAAAGAGATAGTTCATTTTTATAGTGATTACTTGATAATCTCATTCTTATGGTGCATAAAGATGCTTACATCTTAAGAAGATGAGATCTTTCCTTTGCATCTGGAGTCCCATGAATAATCACATTATGCAGAAAGGCATTTGGTTCCTTACATATGTTGCAGATTGAGTGAGTTAAGTACACCCTGGTGTGCTCTTTGGACACCTCTTTGATTAAACATATTGTACTTCCTCACCAGTGTCCAGTTGTCTAGAAAATGGACAGGAAAAGAATAAAGAGCCATCTATAAAAACAAAGACTGAATCCTTTACAGCTGAAAAATGAAATTAGGAAGAACCGGAATATTTCTTTGCATTTCAAAGAGCTGTTTCAGCCTGCTGTTGTCATCTCCTTTTAAATCACAAGCCACGGTGACCTTGCTGTACATGCTGGTGCCTCCCAAAAGGCTCTGCACTTCCCTGCCAGAAGCAAGCTTGCAAGGCCTTACACTATTGCAAGAAGTATGTAATTCTTTCAGAGCTTCATTCGGCAGAAAATCTGGGGTGGGACCTCGTTCAAACCAAAAAAGAGCTAAAATGCCGCTGTAGGAAGGCGTTTGCTGCCTGCGGCAATCTGCTGTTGGCCGCTTTCCCGGCTGGGACCAGGGCTGTGGCTCTTGCTGGGGTAGTTCTTGAATTTTCAGGTCGGTTGTGACTGTGAAAGCAAATCCTCTGAGTGGTTTGCCTCTGCTGGGTAAAGAAATCTCCCTCTGCTGCTGCGTGGCTGGCCATGAAACCTGTTGGCAGTGCTAGACAGGCTCTGACTGGGAGGGTTTATGGACCTCAGCATTTGAGGAGTTGCTCCCTTGGATGCTGTAAATGCGAGAGAGGGTTTTCCCGAATGGAAGGGCTTTGTAGCATGAGCCCTGCATGGAAGCCAGTTACAAGGCAGCAGCTGCAGCTCTGTGAGGGAGGAGGGATGCCAGGAGCCCTCTGGCCAGGCCAGAGCTGAGGTTTTGCCTGTTTCCAGCCATGACAGTCCAAGACCATCCTGCCAGTCTTGGCTGGGAGGAAGAGCAGGGCACAGAGTGCATGCAGGGACACGTGTGTCACAGCCTTCAGGGGCTGATGAAGCCACTGACCAGCTTGGAGCAGATGAAACACGTCCCCTTTCTGAGTGAACGAGCAGCTTCTGCAGAGGCTCTTGGCTGGGTGAGGTTGTGCCAGACACTGGGCAATCCAAAACTGTGCTCAGGAGGCTTAAGTGACTGTAAGTGACTGCCCCTTTCAAAGAGGGACATTTTGCAAAAGCCAGTAAGTAGCTTGATAGCAAGGAGAAATATTTCAATGATCATGAAAAGAAAAGGCATTCACACTTCTATTCTAAAATGTATAATATATAAAATTGTTCCAAGTAGGCATTTTTGGCAAACTCAGTAATAACAAGTTTCAACTTGAAAAAGGCAGCAAGAATTTTTTTTTTTTTTTTTTTGCACATACTTCAGGATCTTAAAAAGTCCCTCCTTGTATATTCAGAGTATTTTAAATTTCGGGTTTTGCCCTTCTTTACATGTTCCTATTTTCCTTCCTTCCCAAAGGCATCTGTAGGCAGAGCAAAGTATCTCAGCTGAGATCTGAGAGAGAAACTTAGCAATTAGGAGTGTAGTGTAATTGTACAACAATACACACTGAAGGGATCTGTAGACACCACTTTAAGAGAGCAACTACAAAAAATTACTTTGTTCCAAAAGAAAAAAAGTCTCACCCATGCTATAGGGATATTAAACATTGAAATGCAAGATTTGTTTTAGTATGTAGGCACTCTGGCCTTAATTACCAAGGAGAAATTCCCCAGATAGACATTAAGCCACAGAACAGCTTAGCTTGAAATTCACTTTTATTTTCAGCATGTCATTATCTTGTAACTCTGTTCCACCCAGAGCTGTGAAAATGTTCAGCCAGAAATGCAAACGCACTTGAAAACAAGAGAGGTTCAAGTTCCAGCCAAAGCCGAAGGTTTGCAAAGATTCAAAATAAATAGGAAGATGCAGGTTCGCTCTAGTCATGCAATCGTACATTTTGCTCCTTGCATTGTACAGGGGAGGCAGAAAAAGTCCTCCAAGAGCCTGAGTCTGGCCATGTAGCCCTGATGAGAACACCTACTGAAAAAATCCCAGTGTTCCATTAGCACTTCTGTCCTGCCTCCTTGGCCAGCTGTTGGCCAGCTGGTGGACAGGCTGCATGGTTTCCTCTTCGAGTCCCACTGTGCCATCTTTCAGTTCTGGCTCAGTGTGTTTCTTGCACCCAGCCAGATTTTACAGTTTTTGGGAGTTCCTCTATACAACAGTTGATCCTGGTACCCCAGGAGCAAGAAACCTTTCCCTAAGGCTCTGACCTGCTCTGAAATAGGGGAGTTTGTAGCAGAGAGGGCAGAGTTTTAGACTTTGTGAACACCCTGGCACAGGGGAGCAGAGGAAGTCAGGAGAAGGCTGGAGCATGGGGTGTGATGGGGAAGACGAGACCTGAGAAACAATATGAAATATTTAGTGCCTTTAGGGCCACCCCCTCAACTGCACAGTGATATGGGATGTTCCTAGAAGGACTTACAGCCCAGGACAAGGGATATACCAGCAGTCAGAGTGGGGGGCTCATGCAGGTGCAGTCATTTGTGCAATGAGCCTCACCAACATGGGGTCAGGGCTTGTGAGCTCAACAGCGGGTCTGTACCCCTGCTGCTGTCACCTGCTTCAAGAAATTTGCTTGCTTTTAAAACTTCTCTCTTTTTAGCAAGTTTAATTTCCTGTGTTGCATTAGTTTTAGTCAGTTTCTCTCTGTTTGCATCAAATTTCTACCTGCTGTTACACATTTCTTTAATTGGCATTGCCAGTGCACTGATTACAGAGCTGGATTTAGTTTGCTCCGAGTGTGGTGACACTGGGAGAGGGTTGCTTGTCATTTAAAAAATACATTCTCCAAAACTCTGTTGTGTCCCCATCTCTCGTGTCAGTCAGAAACTGCACGGGGACTTGGCATCTGGGTCGATAGCATGTCAAACCTCACAGCAAATAAAGAGCATCTCCCATCATCATCCACAGCTCAGCGGATATCTCGTGTTTCTACCAGCTGGAATTTTTAGGAAATGTTTGCAATTGAACCGTTGCCTCTAGGAATCTGTTTCTCATTCACTGCTAAGACATATGAGATACAATAATTTCTTTTGCTGGAAATCTCCCTGAGAAGAAGAATTACTCTGGGCTGTATGCCTCTGCCCACACGGAGTCTCTTTGGGTGTTAAGAGAGTTGTCAGCTCCTGGGCTTCACGTTCTTCAAGAGAGCCCATTTGTGCAGCATGAAGGAGGTCAGAGGAACTCAGAGCTCGGTGGCAGACATAGGCCTGCAGAAAACAAATTGTTAAAAGAGAAGGATGTATCCTTTGGGAAAGCATCCAAGCACAGTTAATTTAATCCCATCTGCGTCAGTGGAGGCATCCTTTGTTCATGGCTCGCTTGTGCGGTGGCTTTATCGACTGGTGCCTCTTCTGTCACGACGGAGGCTCACGCATTCCACCTCTGTGGTGCCACGGAGAGCTCCTTCCCCAGATGTCAGGTGTGCTTGTAGATGAGAATGGTGTTTCCTAGGGATTGCTTATTTCTTTGAGAAGCAACCCGAAACACTGGGTTCTTAATGAGTGTTTTCCCTTCCTTCCATGCACACCTTTATTTTGCAAGGGGGAAGGGGAAGCAGCTCCACGGGAGGTGGGATATCAAGACGCAGCGATGCAGTTAGTGGTATGTTAGACTTTGGCACCTCTGCCATCTGTTGTGGGCTGACAGATGGGATGAAATGTGACAGCAGAAAGGCTCTTCTGTTTTAGCAAGACACAAGAAAGCTTGAAAAATCACACCTCCTCCCTCCTTTCCCCCCCCAAACCCACACAACAACAGTGTCACTTGGCCACTTGTTCTGGCTAAGACAAGGAGAAGTTTATGCCTGTGCATGCTCCCGAGAGTCTTTCGAGGGGAAAGTGAGCAGAGTGGATCAGAGCAGAGCTGCTGGAACCTGAAGGGACCACCACACCTTCTCCCTGCTTTTCACGTGGATGGGAATTAGGAACCAATGTTTTACCAGGCCAGGGAGGAGTCTCTGCTTGGCAAATCTTGCTGTTTACTTGCTCACTCATGGTAATTAGTGGCTGCATGGCTTGTGCAGCAGGGACATTTGGCCTTACCTGTGGCTGGTGAGAAAACTCCTCATCTGGTACCTGAGGATTAGCCAATTTCAGGTTCTCCCTGAGACAGCAACACTTCCTATTGGAAACCCACCCTGACTGTCTGTAGGAGTACCCGGGGCAAGACCCAGCCCTCAGGAGGGCCCAGCTTCTTTACGGGCATGTGTGTTTTGTAATTCATCCCAGTGCATCAGCCTGGTGCTGTCAACAGCCACATTCTCAAGGCAGCTCAGCATCCTGGGTACCAGCCACGTCTTTGTGGGAATCCTGCCTCAAGGCCAGAGGTGCAAATGTCAGCCAAGGGGCTCTGCCCCATTAGGCATGTCAAGCACTCCTGAAAATTAGTTCTGTGGGTGATGACAGTAACACAACCTTCCACTAAGTAACAAGCTCTTGGTATTTCTCTCCTCTGACACAAGCGTTCGGTTTTCTGGTGATTTTTAATATTTTTTTCCTTTCCAACGGACACACCAGTATAATGCTTCTAACTAATTTGTCTTTTAGGATTTCATTGTGACAGTGGTCTTCTCATTCTTGTGGCTAGTGAGCTCATCTGCTTGGGCTAAAGGACTGTCAGATGTAAAGGTTGCAACCGACCCCGATGAAGTGCTGCTGCTGATGTCTGCCTGCAAACAGCAGTCCAACAAATGCTTGCCTGTTCGCAGCCCTGTTATGTCAAGCCTCAACACTTCGGTTGTAAGTGACTTTGATTGCTGCTATTCACTCTTACCTTGCAATGTATTTTCGTCTTTTTACCCCTGTATTGACCTAAATTGACTGGTGTAAACCAGTTAGCTGACATGATTTAATTGGAAGTGCAGCCTTGCTGCAGGGAAAGGCAGGCTGTGACTCACAGCAGCTCTGCCGTGGAGCAGCAGCAGGATGAGTGTGCAGGGTTGGGATGGGGAGAAGGCAAAGTGTCTGTCCAAGTGCATTGATTGCCCCTCTGCTTTTAACTTGCTCACTGCAACTCTTTTGAAAAGGGGTCTGTGTGCTCCTTTAGGAAGGAAAGGTTTGTGCCTTACAGATTCCTATAAAAATCCTCCAAAAAACAACATAAAATTGGACTTCATCATGTTAAAAAAAAACCAAACACAAAAAAACCCTCCAGGCCAGCTGACCAATTAAGATCTCTCTTTTTAATTAGTTTCTTTCCATTTTATCTTTCCGCAGTTTCTTTAAACTAGATTATGTTTTCAAACAAAAAAATTTGGTTTTTGGTCTAAAATCTCAACTTTCTTTTGGAAACAAAAAGCAAAGCAGACACCTTGTGAGCTACAGCTAAGGGAGATGAATTTGGGAATTTGCTCCAAAGCTGAGAAAATTTTCCAGCAGGTTTTGGGAGAATCAGAGAATCATTTAGGTTGGAAAAGGTCTCTAAGGTTAAGTCCAACCTAAGATAGGGTCCAGCCACTAACCCAGCACTGCCAAGTCCAGCACTAAACCATGTCCCCAAGTGCCACATCTGTACTTACCCCACGGATGGTGACCCCACCACTTCCCTGGGCAGCCTGTTCCAGTGCTTGACAATTGTTTCAGTGAAGAGATTTTTTTCTAATAACCAATCTGAGCCTCCTCTTGCACAGCTTGAGGCCATTTCCTCTTGTCCTTGGGAAGGAGGGGTTGGGAGCAGCTTTGCCTTCTCCTGCGACCATGCAGGGTCCATAACATTAGGCTGAGCTGTGAGACCGTGGCTGCTGGTGACAAGCTCCTCTTCTTCCCACCCAGGTCTTTGGCTACTTGAACTTTATCCTCTGGGCAGGCAACATTTGGTTTGTGTTTAAGGAGACGGGCTGGCATTCCTCAGGCCAGCGGCACGCTGCGGACACCATGGAGAAGCAGCCCGGCGGCTACAACCAAGGTGGCTACAACCAAGACAGCTACGGGCCAGCTGGTGGCTACAACCAGCCAGGCTCCTATGGCCAGGTGGGTGAATATGGCCAGTCCCAGAGCTATGGGCAGAGCGGGCCAACCTCCTTCGCTAATCAAATTTAGGGTTCACGCAGTGCAAGCTCTTGCATCCCTCACGTGTAGAGAGTTCTAACAGGTCTCAAGTTTCAATGGCGCCAGATTTTTAAGGGTTCTACATAAATTAATACTACAACACGGTGTTTAATGTCCATTGAAGGTCTAAGCCCACCTCCTTTGGCAGATGAGAGGTGGCCAGTGGGCTGGAGTTGGCCTTTCTTTCCCTGACTAGCCAGACACAGGGGATGTGCTCCTCGCCGGTGACCTGGAGTTGCTGTTGTAGTACATACTGTAGAGATAACTTTATGGTAGTTTTATATGTGTTAAGATGGTAGAAGCATTTTGTAGCCTCAAGTCTGTAGTATTTAATATGCATAATATAATTGAATTTCCTTCTGCATTTTGGTGAAAAACGGAGGTGTTTTACTATGATTTCTACAGATTATTCTGTATATCCATGCATGTACCATTGCACCTAGATTTTCAAAACTGCCTGTCTGTGACTCTTCAGAGCATTTGTTTTGGTTATACCTTTTTGTTTCAGAAGATTTTACTATTATTTCAGTTAACTGAGTCCTCCATCCGTAATTTAGTGCATGGATAAGCAGTTTCATACTACCAAATGTCTGGACTGTGTAAATGGAACTTCTCGACTTCTGCCACTACATTTTGTTAAATGTCTGTTTAAAAGAAGTATGCATCTTTTATATATTTTGCAGAGTTGAATATATGGCTTACCCAAGTTCTGAATGCTTTGTAACTAAACTGTTTTTCCTTGAAATGGCATTCAGTAGTATATATGGTACCTGACCAATGTTTATTCCATTTAACTCAGCTAAGTATTCCTTCTATAAATCACTATTTCTATGGATGTTTTGTGAATCTTTTAACGTGAGCTGTGGAGAATAAGGACCAAGTAACTGTGTTATATGTTTACAAAGGTATTTATTTAACTAAGATAACAGAGGTGCAGATATCAGTATACAAAACCATGTGAAAATGCCCTGTTGCTTGATACAGCAACATGAAAACCGCACGTATTGTTGTGACCTTACAAAGCATAAATATTCCTTTATGCCCTCTTACGAGAAGAAAACCTTTCTGTCCGTGCTGGTTCGAGATTGTTAGATATCCCTCTGTTAGGTTGCTGCTCTGAGCGCTAGCTCGGTGCTACTGGAGAATGTAACTGGATTGACCAAATAACCCAGGCTCAGAGGAACTCATCCTAAAAGAGCCAGAGCCAGACTTGTAGCCTGTTTGGATTCCTCCCGGGAAAGTTCAGCCCTCCCTCACTACAGCATATGGGATGCATTGACACAAACGAGAGCCTGAAGCACAATGTACTAATCAAAACTGATCATCTGCATTTCTAGATCAAAGTGTATCAGTATATAATCTTATTGTATGAGCTGTAATGTTGAAAGCATCTTAGCTTAAAACAGCTTAGTCTCTTCTATGATTGTTGTAACCAATTTATGGCTACTCAGTGGATGAATCTATATTGTGATATCTATTTGACCCTAATAAAGTTATTGCATACAATGCATGTTTTCAGAGTATGTTAATATTGAAATGTCACTGCCAAATAACGAAGATAACTATTAAAGAAAAATAACTATTCCTGTGCCTGACCTCATTGGTCATATTCTCACTGTTTTCCAACACTTTTATGGGGATTGTTTTAATGTACAGTGGAGTACAACACTTCTGCAGACACCTGTCATTAAAGGTCAGTATCACAAGTTTTTTAAAAAAATTAAAAGTGTGCGGTTTAATACCTGCCTGCCTCTTTACCTCTCTTTCCACTGTCAGTAGGACTAGCCCAGTACTGTGCTAACCATCCCAGTTCTGAGGGTTGCTGGAAGGCCATGTGTGAGTTGTAGAGAAAACAAACTGGAATATCTGAATGTTCTCCTATTCCAAATGAGGGCAAAATACAATTTTCTGGGTTAATGAAAAATTTTATTTTGGCTCTTAGTTAATTTGTTTGGGGTTTTTTGGTTTGGGTGGGTTTTTTTGTTAGTTTTGTTTGTTTGTTTTTGGGGGGGTTGGTTGGTTTGTTTGTTTGTTTGTTTGTTGGGGGTGGGGGTTTTTTGGTTGATTGGTTGTTTTTCTTCTTTTAAGTTTGGAAAAAAGTTGGACATCAGCAAGTCAGGAGAAAGTGAAATCTGTGTGTGTGGCAAGGGGTGTGATGGGATGTGTGCTCTTCCTACCTGCTCCCACATAGTCCTGCTTCTACTCTTTTTTTTTGTTACTGTCATTCTTTTAAATTCCTTTTGTATTAGTTGATGAGGAATATCCCAAACTAAACTCCCATATCTAAGCTTCTCCATTAGAAATAGTTCTTGTGTCAACTAGGTTTCTCTTCATGAACTTTTCCACCCAAATCAGCAGGGTCCCATTCCTAAATTTTTCTATCCAGTGCTGAGGGATGGAAATGAGTTTTGCTTTGATTTATTCCTGCATTTCAAACCAGATGAAATTCTCGTGTAACCACATGAGCACAGGACTGCAGCTTTCTGGAGTTCACACCCCTGGAGAAAGGGCAGTTTCTAATACAAGGCTGGGAACAGAATTAAGCTTTTGTCATATTTTGGGTACTATTTGCATAACTCCAGGTCTAAGGTTTTCTCATGAAGGGCAGAACTGGGGGAAGAGTTAACAAAAAGTAGTGTAAGAGGCACATGTTTTCATGGAAGACTTGCCCTTTGCTTTACCCAGCTGGCCAGATCTTCAGAGGTACCTCAGCTCCTTGCTGCTGTACGGAACAGTTGAGCTGGTTGTTACCCTTTGGGGACTGTAATCTTCACTCTGAATTAGGATGGAAGAAAAATCTCTTCATCTGCATCTTCTCAGATTAATAAAGTATGGCAGCAGCAGAAGTGAAAACAAAAATGATGCGTGCACTTGTCTGTGTTATGTAAGAAAATGTACTTGAATGTTTCCTCTGTCTTCCTCTGGATTTGAGTCTTACCACATCCTTTTGCAGTTGCTGAGAAATTGAAAGTGTATTTCAGCTGGGGATAGTGACTGCATAGCCAAGGGTTGGGCAACTGATGAAAAAGACTGTACTTGATGTTACCTGGATTTAAGACAAATAGTGAAGTGAACTCTAGCATCCTTTGTGGAACTGCTGCTGGCAGCCTCTTTGCTTTCCTACTTCATCATTAGTGAGTATCTCTGCCAGTTAGTTAAAGAACTAGGTCAGCCTAGGAAAGAAAAAACATGTTCCTTGATCTTCTGTGCTGTCCCTCCTGTTTTCTTAATGTGTTTCTCTTTATAGCCCATTTCTCAGCTGCCCAAGTTAGGAGCATGTTTGCATTATCAAGTGTGAAGCTATGGGGGAGAGGCAGGTACATCTGGTGAGTGTGGTGGGGAGGGGGAGCACAGGACTTTCTCTCCAGGTGCCTCAGAGGCCAAGGAAGGAGCACATTCACCTGCTGGTTTGGGGTTTCCCCCATTGCTCTTGGCTGGGGAGGGGATGCGCTTTGCAGAGCTGGAGCATCAATGCCCTCCATGGGAAGGTGCTGGAGAGGGCAGGGAGGGTGATTCTGGGTACCACTGGCTCTGCAGCCTGCTTCCCTTCCTGCCCAGCACATCAGGGAGACAAGGATGGGTTCAGATGCAAATGTGGCCCGCGGGGCTCTGCCCTGCCTAGATGGGGCTGGGCTTTTTGTGTGTGATATTTTTCCTGATGACCAAATCTCTTTCAATGTGGCCATTGAGCTGCACATAACAGAGCCTCAGTGATGGCTAAGACTTGGAGAAAGTTTGTGCTCCTGTTGCATGAATTCACGTTGCAATTGCCTGACCTGATTAGGTTAATTATTTCCAATCTTTCTATGCTCTCAAATTGAAAGAGCGATCCAGGCTGTAGCCCTGGATCAATCTTGGCTGAAACTGTGATGTGCAGATGAAAGAGGCAGTGGCATCAACGTGCATTGCACCTCCCTGTAGTCTGCTCCTGACAATATCTCCAGAGTTTCACAGTTAATATGACAGACAGATTAAGAACTACTGAGTAAAAACTGCCATGTATTATTTAATCCTTTTCTGAAAAAAGTTCTTCTCATATTATGCCGTATCATGTCACAAGCATTTAGTCCTTTGTCCACTAGTTTTAAGATAGATTTAAGTCAAAATTCCTTATGTACGTGAATGGATGGTCTACTTAGCTTGTGCTCTCCGTAACTTAAATATTCTATTTTAGGATTTCTTTTTATTCCTTACTTCTGCTAAACCCGAGAGCTTTTCCTTTTGGAATTCTCTAACATCAGCAATAATCTGTATTCTGCTATTAATATCTGGTGCTGATTATCCCATCATTTGTCAATGCCATCTATCCTTATTATGAAGACCTTAGCATTTCGATATGAAATTTTAGTAGTTCAGCGAGGAGACGTCCCGTTTATTGCATTTAGTTTCTGTTCTTACATTTTTATTGTTGTGTCCCCTCTAATGAGATTTTAGGTTTTTAAGAATATAGCTGCCTTTCTAAAGTCTAAATGTCCTATAATAAAACATTTCTCAGAGGGAAAATTACTTGGCAATAGTATTTTCAGGATTAAAGATCATCTGGTTCCATCCCCCCTGCCATGGGCAGGGACACCTTCCACTAGACCGGGTTGCTCCAAGCCCTGTGCAACCTGGCCTTGAACACTTCCAGGAATGGGACAGCCACAACTTCTCTGCATGAAAAGTCCAACCTGTTACCTGCCTGGGTGCAAGTTAGCAGCTCTTCACCTGCAGCTCCTGAAGGGTTTGCTGGTGAAATGAAGTCTGAGAGGCCAGGAGGTGCGAAGGCATCTCCTGTTTCAGGTATTGCCGTGTGCCTGTGTCCCTGGGATCCTGCCCGCTGCGGGCAGGCTCTCCCCTGCCCCGCCCAGGGTCATCTCTGAGGGAGTCAGGGCTCTGTCACACACACACAAGTTTCACAACATCAGCCTTCTTGAAATGCAAAAAGCATTTCCTTTAAAAAGGAGGGGAAAACTGGGAAAATACCGAAAGTGAAGCAGAGGCTGTGACTTTTTGCAGTGGCAATTATTTTAAGTGAACTGCCTGTAAAGATTTTGCAGTTTGAAGCGGCAGGTTGCGTATTTTGTGCAGACAAGATTGTTAACGTGTGAAACATGCTAGAAATTGACCGATAAAAGCACCTGGGTATTTCAAACATAAATAGTGTGTATCAAAATAGCTACAGAGCAGATGGCCTGGCTCCACACACACCTTGCTGACCAGAATACTCGAGCAACACACGCAGCCAAAATCTCACTGTCTTCAAAGCTGATCATCTGCAAAGGCAAGGGTTATCCTCATGCTACCCTTTATCTGTCAGGCACAAACGCTCCTGCATACACTAATTAGTGTATCCTAGAGGGATAATGAACCCCAGGTTTGTTTGAACTTGTTACTACCCCAGCAAAGCAAATCACCTGTTCTAGAGCTCAGGCTCTCAAAAGTCAGTGAGATTAAAACAACTGTGAGCTGAAATCTGATCTACGGTGGAAAGATCCCAAAACACAGAGGGTTGGGTTTGCCAGCCCGCTCACAGTACTGCCTGCCACTGATAACAGGCAACTGAGTCTGTTTCTCACTCTCATTTTTTACCTTGGACGCTAAGACCAAACATCCCCATTCCACATATTAACCGGGATGTAACGATTTTCGCGCCTCATTGTATGGTTCAACAGATGTGAAAGGGAATTATCAATTCAGCATGATATCAAGACTCTCTTTTTTTTTTTTTAGCTGATGGCAGATTACTCAGCCTGAATTCTTGTTTAATTTTAGTGTGTTAATTGATGGGATAATGAGCATTGATTATATGTGTTTTGGCTTCGTCATTGCAATTACAGGCTCTGTTTTATTCATGAGCCAGTCCTAAAGAATGCACTAGAGATCTAAGACAGCTTAAACCTCTCAGAAAAAGGCTCTGAATTGTTTGAGTAATGACACTTTTAGATGGAAAATTAAAGGTTCTCTTTTCCCATGCTTAAGATAATTAAAATCCAGGAATGGTAAGGTGGTGAACATCCTTATTCATTAGCCTTCAGTAATTTAGCTTCTACTAAATGAGGAAAACATTTTAATTCTCTAGGCCATCTGTTGCAGTCTCCTTTGTGTGTCCCGTTACATAAAGTCTCATCATGGATGGTTTTAACATCAGTATTGTATCCTTTCACCAGGAATGATGAGCTGGATGAGGTAGTTGAAGTCACTACCTATTAACAGACCACCCTGGAATTAAAGTGGCTGCTTGGTCTTTAAAGTTGAAGTTGTCCTGCCTAGACACCTCTAGGCAAAGGATCCGCGGAGAGGAGCCCGTGCGTGGAGACAGGCAGTGTGACAAGCTGTGTTTTCTAATAGCGATATCCATGCCAGTAAATAACAAAGTTCATTGGAGCCCTTCCAGTTCCTCTAATGTGCGACTGCTCTGCCATATGGCTCCGTGCTGCTTTTGGAAGCAGGCACTCTCTGTTCGGGTAGGAACCACAGCGGAGGCTCCGTGCTGGATGCTGCTTTGGAAGTGGTTTGGAGGCAGAGCAGGTCTCTGCGCTGTGGCGGGGAAATAGAATAAATATTAGAGGAGGGATGTGCTCACCTAGGATAAATGCTGGATCAGGAACTGGGAAACGCTTGGATTCCGACTCTGGCTGTAGGAATAACTCACTTTATAGCTTGGGGCAAGTTACACTATCGCACACCAGGAAAGTTTCTCGTTAAAATGATCATTTCTATGGATGAATGGATGCAGTGTCGAAGTTACTCCTGATGCGAAGTTACATCCCCACAGGTCTAAGAGGATCCAGGTTCCATCATAAGTTTGGTTTGTGTCTGTCAAATTCCCCTGTAAATACAAGCCCCACTACTTGCCAGCCCAGCAGTGCCTTCCAGGGGCTGCTGTAGCCCGGTGTGTTCAGCTGGCTCCATGACTCCCAGGTAGTGTTTACATTATTGATAGGCATGGCTACAAGCAGGCTGCTTCCGCGGGGCAGAGCTTCAATCCACCTGCTTGCTATTACTCCAGTTGCTTGGAGATCACAAACACCGTGGACTCGAGATGTGTGGCTGCAGAACAAGTGTTCCCAGCACGAAGCAGTACTCGGTCAATCAGCCAGCTCCTGCTTCCACCCAAAAAGGCCCTCCGGCTGCTGCAGGCATGCCCAAGGGGTAAGTCATCACCTTGTTATGGCATCTGGGTGCTCTGCCATTTGTCTTGAAACTCATTATCTGGGTGTGTGTGTGTCTCTATCACATGCTGTGTAATTAGTTTCTAGCAATTCAGCACAAGGTAAGCAGGTTTTAGGTTTTGATTGAAAGCAGGGAGGTGCTTCTCATGAATGTGAGTCCTGCTGGAAATAAAAACTGTATGCCTGCTCCAAACTGAGAGCTCTGGTGAGGAAGGGGTGGCAGACCCCTCTGCACTTTCCTGGGAATGGGTGTAAAACCGAGAAACTTCTGGGACCTCTTACATGTTCATGAAGAAATTACATGAAGTATGTTGCAATGTCCCTCACTTAAAATTAATAATCAGCTTTAGTAACAACTCCAGGCTACTCACTTCAGGTGAGGGATTAGAAGCTGTGTGATGTTCTTGTGCTGCTTGTAGAGGCCGTTTTCCTTTCCACTGTGAAGGAAAGGCAGTCTCTCTTGGGAAGCCGTGAGTTCCTGGGGGGTTAAATGAAACAGAAATGAGCAAGCTCATTCATGGAGAAGTTAAATACCTAACACAATTTACTAAGTGATGATTGTGCCTCTCTGCTTTCTCACCACCAGCGTACCCATAGCCAAGCAACTGGCCTCAATAAAAGGTAAGGGGACCCCTTCATTGCCCCTTTGGAGTTCAGGTCTTTCACAGCCCACATGCAGAAAATTCCAGTGATGTCACAGGGCTGAAGAGGCCGTGCAGGTCCTCAGCTAATGCAAGTCAAGAGGGTCTCATGGGTCCCTGTGCCGTGTGCTCCTGTGTTATCACATCTCCTCTTCTGCTTGCCTTTTTGTCAAAAATCACAACATAAATCACCTGTGTAACCTCTGCTAACAGAGGCTTGTGAGCAGGCAGCTTTTTGGAGTCATGCATGAGTGGGGGGAATGAATCCAGCCAAAATCCCAAGTACGCCATCATGCTGAAGTGCAGCACTGATGCTCAGACACGGACATTCCTGTGCAGCTAGGCTTCCAAATGGGCCATGTTTGCCCTGACACAGGTCTCTGGGAGTCCAAGTGCATCCAGGAGATGGTCACCATGGCCTGTTCCCATGGTGTGGCAGGTCCTTGCTGGATGCCCAGGTTTGGGACAGACCAGATGGGTCTCAAGCCCCACGCTGTGTCGCAGCCCTAGCTCCGAAGGAATGCTTCCTTCAGGGTGTGATTCCATGGGATATGAGGCATGTTGCTGGCCCACTCCAAATAAAATCTGGGCCAGATCCTCTGTGGGTATAAACAGTTTCAGTCTCATTAACTTTAATGAAACTACACAGATTTCCACCCACCCAGGATGGTTCTAACAGATTGTTTTCAATTGTATCTCAAAAGACTTTTTTTTTTTTTTAAATAAACTTTTCCTCCCTCCAGCTCTAAGAAAAGGCTCAGACCTTGAAAAGGCTTTTGCTACAGCAGCTTTGGTCTATAACAACTATGCTGACCCTGAGAGCAAGCTCAGCAAAGCTGAAACCAAGAGCTTACTGCAATCCCAGTTTTGGCATTTCATACAGGTGAGGGGGTTTGCTCAGTGGGTGGCACTGGGACAGCCCTGGCCGGGCACTTTGGGTGCAGGAATGGCAGCTCAGGCTCTGTCCTGCAGCTTGGCAAGCATCAGTCCGTGGGGTGATCCCAAGTGAGACTTCAGGGATTTGGTACAAACATATTCAGTGACTCAGTTGCTTTATGTTGAGCCCGTGTCTAACACAGGGCCAGCAGAGGGGGACAGCGATAAACCACAGCTGATGCCAGCTTGAATTTGTTTAAAGAAAACAGGGAAATTTCATAAAAAAACCCAACCACCCAACCAAATAAAAACCCTTGGACGACGACAAGAGGCTGTGTTTATGAAGAGAAGAAACCCATGGCATTTAATGAGGTGTTTGGTGGTTTGCCAGAGCACTGACCCAGCACTGAGAGCCAGCCCTGTGCCCCGGAGCCGCGTTCACCTCGGCCACTGGTGGGGTTCCTGGGAGAGAGAGGCAGAAAGCCCTCAGCCACCTGGCTGTGTATGGTGGAAAACAGCCCTAGCAGCACTTGTGGCTGTGAACTTCCTGCAGGGTTTTATCCCACCTCCCTAAACTAAAAAGAAAAAAAAAGAAACGAACAAAAGCAAAGCAAAAATCCCCCCATTTTATCAAGTGGTAGGAAAAGCTATATAGGACTAATGAAAAAGAGCTCGAATAAGTAAATGAGAGAGGTAATACCTTTGCTTTCAAAAATAACAAAATCACATGGCTGGTTGGGGAGGGGAAATTGGCACCAAATTAGAAACTAGGCACGTTATTGAAAAATAATTGAAAATCTCACTAGTCAATTAAGCTTGTGAACCTGAGATGGTTTGGAAATTATTAAGCTAAAAAACTACCCTGGAACTCTAGCAGGGTTTTTTCATAAGGAAATATAAATAATAGATGTGATACAGAATTTTAATAATCCATTCCAACAGGAATGCCCAAGAGGACCAAAAGTAGCAATGCTAAAATTATGCCTGTAAAATCAACAGTTTCTGAGATCTTCACAATATATATTTGTATATATTTGAATATTAAATTTAGGAGGGTTAGTTGGTTGGTTGTTTCCTCCTCACAGTTTTATCAAGACACAGGACTCCCTTTTTTCCCAGCAGTTACCAGCTATATCATCATCATTGTCAGATTTTCAGTCATGATTAGGTGTCTTTTAAAAGATATATTCGGGATTCTGGTGGAAACTTTGAGGATGGTTGTTCTCCTTTCTGATTGCAATAATATTTCTGTTTGAATTTCCTTGGATACCTTTAGAAAAACTAATATGAATGTGGAGATAACAACCTGAATGGGAAAATAAAAAATACATTAATATTTACATAGGTAGATGTCTTTTCTTTTTTCTAATGATGCAATAAAAAAGGAACTTCATGCTTGTATTTTTTTCATTTAAAATCCTCCATAGGGCCAAGAAAACAAACCAAAATACCAGGAAATCATTTCTTCCTTGGATGAGGAGTCAGAGAACAAAATTAATTTTGAAGATTTCATGATCTTGTTAGTCAGTCTCACTCTAATGTCTGACCTGCTGCAGGAGATCAAAAATGTGAAAACCACAAAATGATCTGTGATTTTAAAGAAGAAATGGCTTGGCACTGTATGAGGAAAGCATGAGTGAGCTACACACAGAGATACCACTGTGTGCCTGGATACCCTGCGCTGGTCCCTTTTAAATGGAATAAAGCTGTGTCCAAACCTGGCTGAACTTACTCCTCTCTCGAAACACTCCACGAAGCTGGTGCTCAGGGATTTGTGTCCACGACATTTGTGCTTTGGGGGAGTGAGTTACTGGGTCGTGCTGGGTCCAAGACCAGTGAACAGCTGGGGGCAACCCCCAGCCCAGTTTGGTGCCAGGGAAAGGCAGCCCGTGCTGTCGCAGACCTCTCCATCCTCTCCCTACAATAGCGTGGGAGATGATGGAGAGACAGCTGCCAAAATGTGCAGCCCCATCCCTCGAGGCAGGGCTGCCCAGCCCCCGGGCTCTCCCAGTTACCCCAGGGGGCTTCGGCCCTGAGCAGGGCGTTACCAGTGATGGGTTTCACAATGGGCAATGACCACAAAATCTGTTGCTGTCTTAGGTAAAGATTGATTTTAGGCTGTGTGGTTTCCACCCCACCATTAACCCTGCTGAAGGGAGCATTTGTATACTTTTATTTCCTCCTCCAACAGCTTTCTTCGTTTAGAGATCACAATGGAAGGAGTTTCAAGTCCAGCATTTGCAGGACCTCTTTGGCAGTGCTGTGCTTGTATGACCAGGGGAATGACCCAAACATGCCGGCCAGCTGAATCTGCTGTTCCATGAAACTGTGAAAAGCAGAAACCAAATAAGAGGTGGTCCAGACCAGGGATGGTGGGAAAAAAGGGTGGCCAATAAATTGTTTGTATTGGAACTGAGTGATATTGGTTAGGGCCAAAGCCTCAGTATTAAATGCTCATCATCCTAATATTTGGTTTGATTCCTACCTACAAGGTCCTGGCTCAGATCCAATATTTATCCTACTGTGACATCCCTTTGGGAGACAAAAAGCAGTCTTATGCCCCAGGAACAGAACAGCCTCTGTAAGGATTTAATAAGACTCTACCAAGATGAACAAGCCAGCAAAATATTGGAGCCTTTTTGATTTTTTTCTTCTTCATTGGCTGGAAAGGAGAAGACAAGAATGATTTAGGTTTGGTGAGTGAATTTTTAACAGGAAGGGATCAAACCCTCTAGTGTTGAAAGAGGGAAATTAATGTCAGCTGGATAATGAGATTTAACTCTTTGACATAAAAAGGCTCATAGTGTTTTCAGGAGCTAAGGTGATGTTTTGTAATGGATTTTGATGTGAAGGAAAGACTACAGCAGAAGACCAGCAGCCAGTTGTTTGGAGAAGGAAGGTCTCTGTGTAGTGTGGGATGGAGCTGAGAGAAGAAATGCAAATGGATGTGGTGGGTTTTGAGATGAAGCTCAGCAGGTATAGTGCTGGGTTTGGACCTCAGCCAGGACATGGCCTGGTCTGGAAGCTAAACATTCACAACTGGTCTTACTACAAATAAAACCTCATGTTAGCAAAGCCCGTTCTGTGATGGTGGGTTGCAAGAACAGGCAGCATGCAGCCTGTGGCTAGAAGTGACAAAGCCAGCACGCAGCGTTTCTGTCTGTTTGACTGCTCACGGACACGTCCCTCCAGCGCATCCCCCTGCTGAGGGACTGGTGTCCCAGTGCTGTGAGGATGACTGCTCCCCTGGGTGCCCATCATGCCTCCCAGGGGTGGGATCATCCACGCTGGTATCACAGTTTAACACTGTTACTGTGTCCCTGGTGTTATTCAGTTTCTTTCCTTGTCCCCTTGTTCTTTGGCCAGGTAGCTTTGTGAAAGCTTAAAATATCAGCTGACGCTCCTTTTCTGGGGTAGAAAGATGGAGTAAATGTGAGTGTCTAAGGAGGTTTCCCATTACTAAGGCAAAGAAAACACAGCACAGCCCTGAAAAGATTGTTTGGGAGCCGCTGGTGATACTGGAATCATAAATTTCCTAATATCCCTCTGTTACCAAAAAAAAAAAAGACTGAAAGGAAAAATATTGTGAAGCCAATTAAGAAAAAGTTCTTTGAAATTGCTAAGGCTCTAACAGAGTTTTTGTTATTGCTGAAATGTTTCTAAATCTTGCATGACTTGAATTAATGACATAAGAGCCTTTTATCAGATCAATTCACTCTGTCATCTCATCATGTGCAAACCCTTTTTATCCCAATTCAGTGTGTTGTGAGCAACACCCTGAGTGCCTGGCTTGGATCAAAAGCCCCTTGTGCTAAGCACAGTGAAAATTCAAAGTAAGAAGCAATTCCTGAACAACTCAATAGCAAAGATATTCAAATGGGAGGGAAGGAATCAGAGGCACAGAAAAATCAAGTGCCGTGTGAGCACACGTAGCAGAGCTGGAGCTGGATTCCAGCCTACACTGGGCTCCTCACACAGAAGCCAAGAGGCACTGTGATGGTTTCTGCAAGAGTTTCTGAACAAAGTGAATGGGATGTGCAAGGCTCGATCTGCATCAGTCCTTGAAAGTCCTACCTGATGCTCAAAAGCAGAAGGACATACTTGGAAGAGCCCCAGCATCTTCTTTTAGTTACGAGTAGGCAGAAGTTTGCAGCTTGACTGTGGAAGATGCTCTTTTATTAACTCAGACTATTTGTGGCTGCCCTGAGCACTCTCAGCTATTGGCTTTGAAGCTGATCTGGTGCAGACAGCATGTCTGGCTGCACCCTCAGGGAGCTAGCTGTAAGCTTGCTTAAAAGGCTACTGTTGTGCTTTGTTTTGTTCCTAGCTTACTCCTGTTGGAAGCAAGGAGAGTTCATCATTGATTTCTCACAGCAGAGCCCAGCAAGCGCTAAGGAGTTGAGCAGCAGCTATATTGATGAAATCTACAGGTTCCTCTGCCTCAGCAAGTGGGAACATCATGTCAGTGTCTGATACCCTCAGAAGTGAGTGGCATGAAGAGTAGCCAGTCAAGACCTGACCTCGGTGTGCTTGGGGTTGTGTTGGGATTTGTGCCGTGAGAGTGTTCGGGTATGAACCTTGGGTCTAAGGTAGACTCTGGATCTAAGCTTTAAGTTCTGTTCTGAAAAGTCTGAATCATCTCTGCAGTTTCATGAGCTTGAGGAGAAATGAGTCAGGGAGAATTTCAGCCTCAGATCTTCAGCTTCCATTTCCAAATATCAGCTCAGGAAGGCAGGTTCATTCTCATACTTTGATTAGCACACCTACAGCTTCCCCCCATGACTTCTTACTTTGTATCTGGCCTTAACTCTTTGGCCTGCTGAACTTAGAAAATTTTTAAAATCTGGCTTTAGTACAATCTCTGAGGGGCTCTTGCAGATTGCAGGAGAACTCTCACATCCCAGTGCACTGACTTTGAGGAGGTGAGTCAGGGCAGGGCTTTGCATGTTGAACTTTCTTCTGGGAGCCCAGGGCCACACACACTGTATGTACAGTTTTTCATAAGTCTTTCAGAGAAGAGAAGTGTATTTTTCAATTGCCTTGCTGTTACTGTACCTTCAGTAAGACCTCATTTCTGGGGCACTGGAGTCTGGGTGCTGAGGGAACCCTGCAGTCTGAGACGTGTTTTCCTTGTCTCTTCCTCCCTCAGGGTAAGTGTTGTGTTAATTTTTCACGTAAGTTTCAGCTTGCCCTGGGTGCATCCACTTTGAAAGTACCCGTGTGATGCACACCCCACCTCAGTGCTGCCGTGTGTCCTGGCCCATGAAAGCTTCTCAGCAGCTACATCCCCTCAAGTGGTTATGGTAGCAGGTCTCTTTGCAGAGAGAGGTTTGCACTGCAGTCTGCCAAGGAAGTGGTTAAATTGTGGCTACATGGTAGGAAAACCTTCTCCAGGAGTGCTGGAAAGATGCTATGTGGTGCAATCCCTTAGGAGCTCACACAGAGCACAGGAAAAGCTTTGTCCCAGAATTATGTTCTCTGCAAAGTGTGATAATTTGTGAGCCTCAAAGGAGCGCTCTGAAATGTCTCTTAAAAAGATAGAATCTCTTCGTTTCAAGCTCAGTCAGGGAAGACAGATGTAGAAGAGGTGGTGGTTTATGGCTTTTTGAATTGACAGCTTTTAATCCTGCATTGACTTTTACTGCAGTCAGTGGTTTACAAGGTTTCCAGTGAAGCTGTGTCTCCTCACTTTGCTCACCTGCTCTTCCCTCCCCCCTATATAAGGGTTTATGTCCCTAGAACCGAGTCCTCATCCAGCAAAGGTAAACAGCAAATAATGTTCAACAGCCTCTGGGCCAAAATGCAAATTCGGGTTTATAACAAATGAGTGTGTGATTGCTTGTCAAAGATCCACTGAGTCTCAGAGAGGACCTGGAGTGCTGAGGGCCTCTGGGCAGGGAGGGACTCCGATGCCTGAGATGTCTCTCACTCCACGGCAGCATGAGCTGCAGCCCCTTGCAGGGATGGGTGGCAGCCTCACATCTCTGACATCCATAGCGCAAACCCTGGAACCAAGGGACCGATTTCCATTTGCGATTTCCTCTTCCCTTTATTCTCCTTGCCATGATCCCACTTTCTCGGCTGCTATCTGCTGGATCTTGATGTGTAGAGAAACACAAAATGTGGCACATGCTCCCGGGAAGCTGCTGCTGGAATCAATGAGAGGGCAGGACCTCTCAGGTGGAGGGAAGCAGCTCCTCAAGTGGGCATGTCTCTACCCCTCCAGTAAAACCAGCAGCCCAAACAGATGCAGCAGCTCATCAGTGGGCAAAATCCAGCCTGTGATTATCCTGAGATGATCGATAAATGATGTACAGGATGCCAGGAGCTCTTCCACTCCTGCAGCCTCTCACACACAGAAACTGGTTGGCCTCTGGGCACTCAAGCATCCCTGGAGCAAAGGAGAACAAGCATCCTGGTAGGTGACTTTAGTGAGTTTTGTCTTGCTGCACGTGATTACTGGGAGCCTTGTTAAGCATTAGTCGATGTTACAAACTGAAAAAGGAGCTCTCTGGAAAGGCAGCTTTGACTGGATAAATTGATGGATGCCAGGTCTCTGCTTGAGTGTGGAAAATTAAGCTGGGCAGTACTGGGAACAGTCCAAGTATTCTTACAGCAGGGACAAGCAGAAAAATCTACAGCCCAACCCTGAGATCCTTCCTCCTCCTCCTCCTCCTCCAGTGGTTGCCCAGACAGCCTTCCCACAATTTCTTTGATTTGTTTTCCCAGGAGTATGAGATTTGTTTACTTTGACATCTTTACTTTGACACCTGGGGCTGCTGCAGGAAGCCTGTGTACAGATGCTGACCCTTTTCCTGCATTTGCTGGTGAATTTTTCTTGATGCAATTGTTCTGCCTCCGTCCCAACATAATGCTCTTTTGAGATTTGTTTGAAGAAAACCTGCACTAGGAGACACATCCAGGTTAAGCATTATTTGACAACTTTTTTCTCTGAAGCTGGCAGGGGCAAAACCCACACTGGGGATAGAATATCCACAGGTAAATATCCCTTTTTCCTTGGGACACTGTAGCTGGTGTCATGGCTTCCCTGGGTTTATACACCACTACGTGGATTATATAGGGTTCTGCCTAATTAATTAATGAAAATAAATTGCAAAATTACCTTCTTATTAAACTGATCTCACTGCAGAAATAAGGCTGATTACTTCCCTGACAAATTTTAATTAGGCAGCTAAAACAAACTGTAATAAAGAGCACAAATTAAAAACAGATCATACTAGATGTGGCTTTATCAAACGTTGTGTTAGTACCAGGCAACATACTCAGTGATTAAATTATACAGAAAAAGCTCATTTTTTCTCCTCTGGTAAAAATCTTCTTTCTAGAAGCATTTATATAAAAAATCACATTAATAACCAACACATCAGTAAAGTGTTTATTGGTAGTTGCTTTCCAACAACAGCCCTTGTACATTCTGCAAGACTCAACCATTAAGGCACTCCTTATTTCTCCTCTAAATTTATACTTGTAGTACACATGACCCAAGGTGACTGCAAAGCCTCTGAGGACAAGAAAGACTTTATTACCTGCACATATACTCCTCAATTTGTCTTTCCTCTTTTAGCTTTTTAGGGCTTGGATCCGGCTCAGCTGAAAACAGAACACAATTTGATAAGGATTTGCATAAGAATTGTAAGCAGAGGCCCACACAAATTAAGCATTAATTAATGAGCACCTAAAGCCTTCTGCTGAATGCAGCCTGAGGCTGAGCAATGCTGGGAGTGCTCAAGTATACCTGAAGGAAAGAGGGGGTAAGCACAGCAAATTAAAGAGAAATGCCTAATTCTTCTCCAATACTTATTCCAGCCCTTGAGACTGTAGAAGAATTGCAGAGTTCTTATCCCTGTTAGAGGATGACAAAGGTCAAAAGGAAAGCTCTTCCCCATGGGACTGAATTCAACCAGAAGCTCCCAGGCTTGTGCTGTGTCCAGGATGCTGCACTCTGGTTGAGGAGCAGTGGTGCTCTGAGCTTCCTCGCAAGGAGGGAGAGGCTGCCCCGCAGCCTGGGCAGTGTGTGGGTGCCAAGTGGGGCTGGGGGTGTTGGGGTGGGTGTTTGGGGTCTGCTGATACCCTTGGACAAGCAGGCAGTACCTCGGAGTTGCAGCAGAGAAGCAGGTTTGCGCCGCTGGATGCAGAGTCTGGGGGGATTCACCTCCTCTGTGGGAGTACAGAGACCACTGGTGTAACAGGACAGCGGGCTTTGGACGTGAAAGGAGGCTAAGAGAGAACGGAGACTTTTGAAATCTCAAGTGACTATTTTCCTTATGTCGTTGGATGCATGCATCTAACACCCTGGTAAAGGACTCCTAAGGAAACTGGCTTGGAGCTTTCACGGGTGGCAGCCATGCCCTGGACACACCTGCTGCCCCACACCCCCACCTGTTATAGCCAGAGCCTTCACAGGAGAATATTTTGGCTCCGGCTCTCTCCTTTTTTCTAGCCCAGAGAAATGCTTAGCAGCTTTTCCTCAGGCATTTAACTGGGAACTCTCAGTTGCTGGGTATCTCAAATCAGCTCAGAAATTCTGATAAGAGGAAAACACCCTTTTATTACAGAGCTCTTGGGAGAGAGGTCAGGGTGTTGGACTTCCCAGGTTGAGTAGATGGGGAGCTCTTTTGTCCTGCCTTACAGGTATGTGAAATACCTCCTTGCACTAGAGATCTGTTAATATACCAGAAAATAAATGGTGGTATTAATTGGAGACGGGAGGTTGTTGGTGTCCATGACCTAGTGCAGTTTGAGCACAGAACTTGCATTCTGGTAGCCTTAGAAAGGTCCAAGCAGGTCTTGTTTCTTTTTTTTTTTTTTTTTGTTTTGTTTTGTTTTGTTTTGTTTTGTTTTGTTTTGTTTTGTTTTTTAGGCATCGAGATCTTAGGAAAGGCAGGACTGTCCCCTTGAGCTGGAAGCCGCTTGATCCATCTGTGTCCTCTGCTGCAACCTGGGAGCGTTTTGCTGTTGACAATTATTTGGTAACAAGATTCCTGGCTAGATGTGTGCATCCTAACGAGTACCAGGAGCTAACAGGGGCCGAGAGGTGCCTTAAGATCGATTGAAGCACGCAGTCAGTTTGTTAACGTAATGGAGGAGAGCTTGAACTTTAGCTAATAAGCGAATGGATCGAAACAGTTGTGTACCGATCGCTGCAACATCTCAGGTCTCTGGGACGACTCGAAAGTAAACGCTGCCCTCAGGGTCTCTCTGGGAGCTGTCGTGGCTGTCCCTGCCTGCCTGACGTGCTGGGGCTGGGCTGGAGATGGGCTGGTGCTGCCCCAGGGGAGAACGGGAGGGTTTGGCTTCTGGGGTCGTAGGGAGCCCAGGCGGTTGGTTTGGCACTTGGTTTGCTCTGGAGGAATGTATTTAACTTGTTGCTAAGATGCTTCTGCTGCCGTACTCCTGTGGAGCCCCACAGGCTGCTGTGCTGCCTCCTTCCACATCTGCCCTGGAGCCTCGTACCCAGGGGAAGGTGGTAGGAAATGGGGTGGGGTATTAGCTTATGTAGGCCTGCGTATGTATATAAAATATATTGATTTAAAAAGATATATTATCTATTTTGGCTTACCTATACACAAGCTATAATATAATATATAATATGTACAATATATAACTACTAATACACACATGCTGCATATAAAATATCTCTATGTGCATATACACATAAAATCTCTTCCAGTTTTCACTATTCTGACTTATCTCACCTAAAAACTCCATTTTGCTTCTAAATTACTTTCCAGGCCACTTATCACTACAGTGAGCAGTACAAATCACTGGATACGTTCCTTTTCTGTTGAAAAACTGGGGCTTATTCCTAGTCTTGTGGGGTTTGGGTTTTTTATCCTTCTATTTATTGATGCATTAAAGGATCCTCCTTCTCATCCTGTGACATCCTAGCAGCTTTAAGTGCCTTGGAGAGGGGCTTTGTTAAAAGCCCTTTGGCATTAAAGTGCTGCTAAATGCAGCAGGCAATCGTTCTGCTGGTGTGACAGTGGCTTCCTCTGCCAAGAGACATCCTGGTCCCTCCCTGCTGCTGCTGTGTCTGACAGAGCTTTTCCCCAGCTTGCAGGTGCTCGTCTCCTAACCTTTAGTAGGCTCTCTCTTAAACCCAGCCTCGCATTTGTCATTTCTCTTGTCTCTGGTATTGATGCTAATGAGAGCAGGGTTGTCACGCACCACAGGCAGCTGTGACTGGGATCTGTGCTGGAAGATCCTTGAAAAATATTTTTTTTTCTCTTTTTAATATCTGTGAGCTGAGTACTACTTTACTGCCAGTGAGAGTGTAAAGAGTATAAAGCCAGTCTTATTCATAACTTGGTATTTTTATTCTCTCCTTTCCTGCTAGTTAGAATCCAAAGGGTGCCAAATATTTCATGGGGGTTTGGGACTTTCCTGGCACACACCTTTTTTTTTTTTAAATCCTTTCTTCTTTTTTCTCCTCAAAAGCTCCTCCACAGTAATCTAGCCCATTAGTTCAGAGGGAGGGGGGCTGTGATGATAGCAGAGCCTTGCTGCTTTGCCATTTTGCCTGTGACACACTGCTGCGTTGTAACTGCGTCTTGCTGAAGGTAATTACCACGGAAAAGTCATCAGCTCCTTCTCCAGACACTCCCCTGCCCCCCCCGCAGCTGCATGTGGCAGGAGCCAAATGCTCACGTGGTGTTAGCTCTGAGACACTGCTCCAAAACCATGTATTTCAATTATTCATTAGTTAATGGTTCCCTAGGAATGTAAGGAAGGCTGGGACTGTAAGGAGCCTGTCTGGAAATACAAGTCCAGAGATGCAAAGGGTTTATCTTTACATCTCCTGTCCTGGAGATGCCCTGTGTGAACCTGATTTCAAGCCCCATTTGTGATCACTGGTCATGGGGAGCCTTCACAGTGACCTGGTCATGTGGCCAGTGGGACCAGGGCAGTCACTGTCCCCTTGTGTTTGGCACTGGTGAGGGCACACCTCAAATCCTGGGCTCAGTTTTGGGCTCCTCGCTGCAAGAAGGACATTGAGGGGCTGGAGTGTGTCCAGAGAAGGGGAAGGGTCTGGAGCACAGGTTTGATGAAGAGCAGCTGAGAAGCTGGGGGGACTCAGCCTGGACAAAAGGAGGCTCAGGGGGACCTTCTCACTCTCTACAACTCCCTGAAAGGAGGTTGTAGCCAGGTGGGCGTCAGTCTCTTCTCCCAGGTAACAAGTGACAGAACAAGAGGGAACAGCCTGAAGTTGCTCCAGAGGAGGTTTAGACTGGATATTAGGAAATGTTTCCTCACTGGAAGGATGGTCAGGCTTTGGAAGAGGCTGCCTAGGGGAGTGGTGGAGTTTCCACTCCTGACAGTGTTCAAAAAATATGTGAATGTGGCACTTAGGGACATGGTTTTATGGTGAACATGGCAGTGCTGGGTTAGAGGTTGGATTCAACGAGGGTAGAGCTCTCTTCCAACCTAAACTGTTCTATGACTGCCCACACACAGATTTTTGTCCCAGAGACTGTTGAGTGACTGCAGCACCACAGGGTAGGGATGCTCTTGGCTGAAGTATGCAAAACAAAATTGTGGGGAATATTTAACAAGCCTTTCTTTTTTCTCCCCAACAAGTTTTCTTTGCTTTACTGCAGGGCTCTTAATTTGATGAATTAATGTGAGAAGTGCTAATGTACCAGCAAAGACAGCAGGCAAAGATCTGTCTGCTGATCCCAGACACGACTGATTTCAACTGTGCTGCTGAGCATGGTATGTGCTGATGCCACTTAAAACTGCCATAAAGATAACAGCAGTGTCTGTGCTGCCTCACAGGAAGTTGTTTGTAGCTTTTCATTTCTCCTCTCCCTCAGGGATAAGACTGTGGGCAATTATCTTTGAGAAAGAAGTGCAGGATGCTGGGACTCTGCTCTCGAGAGCACAGCACAGAGGTGCCCACGCTGTGAACGGTGACACTCAAACCTCCCTTCCAGAGGGTTTCTTTTAAAGCTGTGAAGGATGAACACCGTCCTGGAGCCTGCTGCAGGCTGTGATTCTCCTGCACTGGCTGCCCAAGTGCATCCCCCCTGCTGCAAGAGCTCTGCTCCTGCAGCAAGCAGCTTTGATTGCCCGATGCTGGAGCCTGAGGAAAGAAGCTCGCAGCTCTAACATCTGCAATTCAACCTCCGAGAGAGATCTAGATTTGAAGACAAGTCAGAAGCCCCATGCTTCTGTTACTGTTTTTGAAAGAGGCCATGTTAAAGTGTCCGAAGGGGAGACGCTGCCTTGTTCCTGGTGTGTTTGAGTAGGCAGCTCCTCGGCTCAGGCTTTCCACACATACCCCATATAATTTTACAAAACTTATTTAAAGGGCACGTAGTGATAGGACAAGGGGGAGTAGCTTTAAACTGAAAGGGTAGGTTTGGATTGGATATTAGGAAGAAATTCTTTCCTGTGAGGGTGATGAGGTGCTGGCACAGGCTGCCCAGAGATGTGGATGCCCCACCCCTGGAAGTGCTTAAGACCAGGTTGGATGGGGCTTGGAGCAACTTGATTTAGTGGAAAGTGTCCCTGCCCATGGCAGGAGGGCTGGAACTAGATGATCTTTAATATCCTTTCCAACCCAAACCATTCTATGATATAAATAGAGGTCTGTTGTTGGGTTCTTGCAGTGTTTCTAGAAGCGGCTCTCACGTGGTCACTGTGCACGGGGATGTGTTAGTTCTTTCACAGCATAAAATAACAATCAGTTTGCGTATGGGAAAAACACCTTTACAACTTTCTGCCTGGTTGAACTTGTCCACAGCAGGTTCTCAAATGATGCATATTGAAATGGAGCCACTCGAAATGCCTGTGTCTCAAGAGACCTCCAAGCAGAGAGGACAAGATTGCTCTGCTGCTTTTTTGAAAGATAAATGACCTGACTGTGAGTGACAGTCTGCTCACGTGAGGAGTGTTTAGTCATTTGGCATGAAGCAGAATATCTAAACCATTAAGGTGTGTGGGCTCTGCAGTGCATAAATAAGTTACAAATTAGGGATTCTGAGTGGCTGCTTGCCCCTTGCATGCAGTGCTCCAAATAATTACTGCTCTCTTTGTCTAATCAAAGTTCCTCAGCTCAGAGCAGGTTTCTAATTTAAACACTTGAGTACAACATATTTCACTAAATTAAATAACCTTTACCCAGACAAATCATTGCAGAAATCTGTCTCATGCACAACAGATTCTACCCCCACCTTATATATGACTTTTTTCCTTGACTCTGTAACACATTTTCCTCTGAAGGGTAAATGGTTCCTGATATAAATATGAATAACCTTGGCTTTGCAATATTGTATCTTCAAGCAACTCATTTAAGAAGTCTTTTAGAAAATGCTGAAAGCAGCTTGTAACATAAAGCATGTGTGCAAATATTGTAGCACTGCTCCAAAAAAAGGAGCCTTCTCTGAGTAAATGCCCCTTTATGTAAACAACTGGTAGGCAAAGCAGTAGGTGGTCATCAACACAGAGATTTCCCCTACAGCCTTAACAGCATGTGCATCTTTCCTGCACTGCCCTGGGTCTCAGCTCTTGGCAGCCCTGCCTGCAGGGTTGAATGCAGACTTTAACCCTGTCTGATGAAAAAACCACCATGCTACAGCTGGCTGTGATCCAAATTGGAGAAGGCTTTTGTTCCCTGTATAGTCATGGAAAGATACTTTAGGTGTCCAAGGCTGAGAAAGCTTATAAATGTGAATTCCTGTGCTTGACCCAATGAGAGTGTGCTGTGCTTGCTAAATGGTGACACCTAGCAAAAGGTACATCCTGGGGCTGAGGGATGCAAACAGAGCATCCTTGTAAGTAGAGGGAGAGAATATGGCAGTGTATGTGCAGGGGGAGAAGATTACCCTTGCCTGCAGTGATTTAACTTAGAGCCTGACAAAACTGTGTGCTGGGGCTGTAACTCACAAACAGTGGCTTTGTAGGGTTTCTTTTTCCCTCTGCCAGAGGCAGAGACATCTCAATTGGCTGTACAGCAGCTGCTGAGCTGCTGCACTGGGCAGATGAGCACATTATTGCACAGCTGATGCAATTTGGCTCAATTTGCTGAGCTTGGAGCTGTGGCCACGCAATAGATGCCTGAGATACCACAGCATCCATGGGAATGGGAATGCTGCAGCCAGCAGATACACTTCACCTGCAGGGATTATTGGTCACTGGGCTTATCCTACAAGGGTAGTGAAGCAGACCTTTATACGCATGAAAATATTCAAGTGTTAATAAACCAAATATGGTTTTAAAAGATCTGGGAAAACGTGGCTTAAAAAGGATTCTCAGGAGAGGATTATGGCAGTTAACACCTTCTGGGTCTTGTCTGAAAGGGGTCAGCCCTGTGCTTTGCTCATGGAGGGTCTCTCATTGCCTTTTCTGAATCGGTTCTGGCTTTTATGGAGCTCAGCACCTTATCATCTTGGGAAGAGCTACATCTTGTGCTCTGTGTTTTTGGCCAAGTTTTCCTATGGAGAGTGGTGCTGTCTTATCTTTTGGCAGGCATGGGGATGGTGGTTGGGCAAAACCTCTCTGTCCCTGCCCAGCCCTGAAGAACCAGCAGGCAGAGGCTTGTGTACAGAGGAGCTGGGCTTTCCTCTGGGTGTGACAGAAGAGTTCAAGGGCACCTGTGCCAGGGAACACCCATATTCCAAGCACAGTTCGTTGCAGACCAGGGACAGGTCTGGTTTTATCGATGGTTTGATAATCTTTCTGCCTGTTCTGTAACCCTCTGTGCACAAAGCTGGGGGAAACACCTCCAGTCTGCACGCCCTGGCCCCGGGCAGGGAGCACGATCATCACAGCAACACCAGTCTCAGGGAGAAGTGCCACCCACCAGCAAGGTGGGAGCAGCAATCAGTGTGGAGCTGACACAGTCAGGTGATGAGCTGCAAATTAGATCTCTTTCTCAATAAGCAGTTAATTTACAAAGCGTTTTCAGGGTTGTTTTGTTGGTTTTTTTCTTTTTATCCAAGTGATCAACAGCTCATCACTTCTGGATGTGTATGCTTCAGACAAGGGACTGATCACAGATCGCTGACTGGAATTGTTCCTGCCTTCTGGTTTTGATCTAAACCATGCGCTGATGAATGAGAGAAATATTTTTAAGGACAAGAGGATGGTGGATGCCATATTTCTGGTGTAAACTGAATAAGGAGGCATGTGCTAAAACTCACGGAAATTTTGTGAGCATCTCTCAGATATGCCAATCTCTGCTTGGCATGTGAATAATCCTTAATAATGAATAAAGCTGTTGATATACCAAAACAAATGTGAGGGAATAGTTTGCCAAAGGAGCAGATGCTGTGTTGCATCCCATTGTATGGTTAAAACTCCCAGAAATTACTTATCCCCATACATTTTGCTTTTCTATTAAGTGAGAATTCACTGAGTTGTCTCATTCTGCAAACTTCTAGTTCCTCAGAAGAAGCAGAGAGCACTAGAAGTATGACAATAATTTCTGTCTGTGAAATGAAAAAGTTCTGAAGCATTTTTTTGGTTGGTTAGTTGGTTTTTTGGTAGGAGAAAACAATTCTTTTTTTCTTTAGCTTCCTCTAATCATTAAGTACATTTCTTTTGAAGCCTAGATTTCTTCCTTTTAATTTTTCCTTCACTTTTCCCCGTCAGGCCACTAGCCCCCTACCAACACTATTTTAGGAGATACTTCCATTCTAGTGCAAAATTACCCCGAGAGAGACTCCACAGAGTCTTTCCTGTTCTTGTTGCTGGGATCAGAATGCGAAACCCCTCGGGGTGTGTTGTGTAGAAACAAATCAACCTTTGCAGTGTACTGGCTGTGCCAAACTGTCCCTGTGAGCCCAGCCGTGGTTTAACCCCCAAAACATCTTCCCAGGGGAAGCCCAGCATCACCACTGCAGCTACAAACTCCTTGAGCAGCGTGTAACCTGCTGTGGTCACATGTGGCACGGGGCTGCTGTTCTAGCTTGGCAACGTTTTATTTTTGCTTTGCCATGGAATAGAATAAAAGGAATAAAAAAACTCCCATGACTGATGTGCAAAGTGGCATCAACAGGAAATAACTACTCCTTGTTCAGCCTGGAGAAAAGGAGGCTCAGGGGAAACATTATTGCTCTCCAAAACTCTCTGAAAGGAGGTTGTAGGCAGATGTGGGTCAGCCTCTTCTCTCAGATGAAAAGTGACTGGTCAAGAGGAAACGGCCTCAAGTTATACCAGGGGAGGTTTAGGTTGGATATTGGGAAATATATCTTCACCGAAAGGGTTGAAGCGTGGGAACAGGCTGCCCAGGGAAGTGGTGGAGTCACCATCCCTGAGGGATTTGAAAGCCACTTAGACATGGCACACGGGGACATGGTCTGGTGGTGGCCTTGGCAGTGCTGAGTTAATGGCTGGAGTTGATGATCATAGGAGGTTTTTTCAACCTGAATGATTCTATGATTTTTGCAATGGCTGATATATTTCCACTGATGCTTTGCAAGCCAGTGTTGGTCAGTCTCCATCCCAACGTTGTCTCCATTTTACACACAAATGCTGAAGCTCGTGGGCAGAGACTTCAGTGTGCAGATGCAGAACAGCATTCAGTGTAAGGGGATGATTGAGATGTCTGGATTGGCCCCATCCAAGCATGGCCAACCAGGCTGTTTTGGGGTCTGAGTCTGCAGCTCTTCATGGTGCCTTGTATGTCACGGAAAGGCAGAGAGCTGTTCTGCAAGTGTGTTATGGAAGATGTGGGGAGCACCTGCAGTGCCTGGCTGGGCTGCCCTGATCAGCCTAGGGGCTGTTCTTTGAGTTCACACTTGCTGTTTGTCAGGCACTGAATTGCACCCATGGCCTTGGCAATAGCTGTTTGGGTTTTGACCCTGATAACATAAATGAAATTAGCATGGTTGATAGGCTCATTATCCAGTCCAATTTGCTCTCTTAAGTGGGAGGTAGGACTCTGCTATATTGCACAGACAAGTTTATCCAAAAGGCATGACCAATAACTCATCCCTAATTGCAGTGAGCACAGGAGAGTACAAAGCACACTACCAGCTACTCTCTGAAGCCACAGTGAAGAGCTGCTCCAGTCCCCACCATAACAGTTTAGCTGGGAGCTCTGGAGGTCTGTCCCACCAGTTCCACTGTCGGATGCAATTGCCTTTTACAGGGAGGGCTCACAAAGTGGCTTCTCATCACTGTTCTCTTCAATGTCAGTTGTAACCTGTCAGGCGTTGAAATAAAACAAGCTGTTGGCACTGTAATACGTATTTATGTCACCTTCTGTGCACATCACGGATCCTATAGACCACATGAATCTACATAATCAATTTACTCACTGCAAAAAGCTGCAATTCACAGGCCTGACACGGCCAAAATATTAAAACTCCCAAGAGAGGCACTCCCCACCATCTAGACAGCCAGATACCTGCAGATTTCACCCTTCATCTGTCAAAAGGGGCTTCCTTTGATGTTGCAGGTACAGCCCAGGGCTGTGGCATTCAAACAGCTTACATCTCTTTTAGCAATATGAAATCCAGTGTGTTAAATGATTTTCTCAGGAATTTAACCAAGGAGGAAAATGGTATAAACATCTTTAGCCAGAGATGCTACAGGGGAACTCGAACCCCCTGTTCGACACTCAGGAGTCTGTTTGCCGTCATTTGAAACACGAAGATCCCCTGTGGAGGCGGAGATGCCTGCAGGGCTCCAGCTGCCAGCAGTGCTTTGTGGTGGGGGAGGGAGAGGGAGGGAGGAGGGCACTGGGAAGCAGGGGCAGATGTCCCAGTCAGGACTGGTCCGGGGCGAGGCTGAAGCCGCAGCTCCAGCGTGTTGCTGGTGGAGAAAGACACGGAGGAATTGGAGACAGAGGAGGCTGTCGGTAATGGCAGTACCTCGAGGTGCCTCCCACGAGGTGTTTTGACCACCACCTCTCTGGTAAAGTCCCAGCAAAGCAGGTGTGAGAGACCCTGCTGATTGCTGGAACTCCTGAAACTTAGAGGTGTGTGTTTGTTTTCTCAGCCTGTTAAATGGGCTCAAGACCTTTGCTGTCGCATGATCCTAACATGAAATTGTATGCCCTCAGCCTTGAAAATCCTTGTCTTAACTTCTCCTGGGGCTCTGGGAAGCTCTCCTTTCTGGCTGCAGCAAGAGGGGCTCCCCAGACTGTGCTTCCCCTGGTGCACACGGGCAGCTCTGCGAGCTGGGAGACAGATGTTGCAACTAAAACACTGAGGTGACAAAACGTGACAGGTTTGTGTGTGTTTGGGGAAGCTCTTCAGTTCCCCTGATCTGTTAGTAGTTTGTTTTTTTAAAGGATTGGCATAGTTCAGAACCTCCCAAAAGATAAAATACTGCTTTGTAGTCCATCCTAATCCACAATCCTTCCACACAGCTGTCATTTATTCAGGAAAATCGGATAGTAAAGTGACTGTGACTGTATGCTTGAGAGCGAGTGATTAGAAGAGTGTAACTGAGCTGTAGCAGAAAAGCTGAACAAGGATCCCAGAGTCTGATGGCAAATGAATTGTGGGTTGTTCATAGGAACTTCTTTATCTGAGATTAATGACAGGAGGTTAGTGGCATCTTGCTCGAGACCCTTTTTTGGCTCTGGGACCCTCGCCAAAGTTTAGACTCCCATTCTGAGTGTTGACAGGCGGAGAGAGCACTTCAAAATGTGTTATGGACATAATTAGTTACTGTTATCACAGTTTTCTTAATTAGAATATCATAAAAAGGGGAAGTGTGATGATTTACATGAGGAAGATCGGAAGAGCAGCAATTCTAAAGGCTAGAGACTGAATTCCAGAGAGGAATATAAAGGTTATCTGCCTTTGGGATGAGGGATGGTGCTCACCTGGGACTTTCAGAGGGTTGCCTGGAAGTGCTCTCAGTATTGACTAGATTTTTTTTTTTTTTTTCTACTTTCCTCTAACTCAGCCAAACTGCAGGAGCCTTTGTTCAGCAATTGTCCATCCATCCATCTCCTGCAGGACGGCTCACCTGCTACCAGGATCCTGGCAATGCTGATAACTTGCAATTGTTAAAAGGAAGCCTTACTTTTAAAAAGGCTTCTTTCATAGGCTACATTTTTCTTGCTGTTTCTAGACAACAGAATCCAAGCATCGAAGTTATTCATTCTCATAATTGTGGAGAGAAATTATAGCTCTTTTTTAAAAAGAATGCAAGCAGCTAAAGAAACCCAGTTATTTTATCACTCTCTTGCCTGGCAGTTCCTTATCAGGGCTGTGCCTCACTTCCCAGCCATACCAGCCTCTACAAAGGCAAGGTCCCAGCTCTCCCAGAGCACAGCTTAGGAAGAACTGGCTGCTCCCAGCCTCCACACCTGGCTGAAGGCTGCTTCTCCAAGCTGTTTTCTAGATCCCCTTGCTGGTGAGGAATTCAGACGGAGCTGTTTGCAGGCCTGGCTTTCTCTGCCATGCTGAGGTTTGCTTTGCTGCTGCAGGAAGGAGCATTTGCCTGGTTTTCAGGCCAACGCTCTGGAGCATGGGATGCCCTCAGTTATTGCTTTGGGGCTGTGGATCTAAGGCTTGCAACAAAATTTCCCCAAATTGCCACAAACCCTAGAGGTGTTTCTGAACAAGCTGGACTTGGAGAAGGTGCTTTGGAAGAGAAAGAAGGTGCTTTGGATGCTCGTGCCTGAGCTGTGCCACACTGCCTCCCCTGGCCCTCCCTGCCCGGCCACAGAGAAGCACAGGCGGGGATGTAACTCGCCGTCAATAAACCTGTTTCTTCTGTTGCATTAATCCTTTGTCTGCAAACAGTGAATAATTGTTCCCAGGGAACCTGGGACGTGGCAGCCCACACACTGATCCCAGCTGGGCATGCCAGTGGCCCTGTTCTGCACCTCAGTCAGATGGGGGGAGATGGCAGCTCTGCACGTCCTCTGAGCCCTGGGAACAGTCCCTCTGTCCCTTGTTCCTCAGGCAGGAACCCCTAGCAATGACAGGGAGCACTGTGCAATGATAAATATGCCTTGCACAGAGCCATGGTACCAGGATTCATTGGGATAAATTAATCCCCTCCCTCTTCCCTTGACAAGTAATTTCTGGTGCGACTGAACTTAAAATACCTAAATGAAATTCAGTGTGACTTCTTTTCCCCCCGTGAAGTAGTGACTGGATCATGGTTTTCCTGAAGGCAAAAGCTACTCTTTTCCCTAATGGCATTCCTTGTGCATACGGCTGCACAAACTCTCTCCTCTCTGCCCGCATCCGCCCCCTCCAGCACTGTGCACGCTCACGCTCACACATGCACTTGTTGCACGGAGGAATGATGGTTCTGGGAGCCACGAGGTGTCTGTATCCATCAGAGGTAGCTGAAACTACTGCTACAAGTGCTCTCTGTGTTTAATTGCTGGGAAGCTGGGATCTGAGAAGCAGAGGGGGAAGTGCTGGTTTTGGGGAAGTGCAGGTTGCCAGACACAAAACCACAAAAGCATCACGTTTGCAGGGACTTTCTCAAGTCATGGGAGGCTGAAGTTCAGGCTGTGTCACAAAATAATTACAACAAGTCAGGAAAATTAATCCACAAACACCAGAGGTTTATGTCCAAAAAGGAGACAGAGGAGTCCTGTAACTTTATTTGAATAAAGGGAGAGGTCATGGGGCATTCCCCATGGGGTCTCTCAAATTTTTGGGAGGACGCAGCCTCCTTTTTATCCTAATTTCCCGGCCCCATGTCCTTTCTCTCTTTCCCCATTGGCTGAGGTACTTGAGAGGTACAGAATTCCCAAAACACCTAATACCTAAGACCCCCTTCTAATGTATACCCCCCCTTTTTTCTTTTCCTTGTGTCAATCAGTGGAATTCCTATGGAATTTATGGTTCTTCTCATTGTTTCTTTCATCTGTTAGTATCCAATTTTATTTATCAGCAGACTTACAGTTTGTTTGTAAAGACAAGTCTCTCATTCCTTTCAAAGGTATATAGCCCTAGATGCTGAGAAATGTCCTCTTGGGACTCCTGTGGCTCTTCAGGAGTGGCTCCAGGGAAACATTGCCCCACCCTGAGTGAGTGATGGACTCAGTGAACCTTGGGGGCATGGGATGCTGCACCAAGTGCACAGGCCGCCAGGAGTATTTTATTGTTTGTGCCCTAATCATACCGCTCGTGTGGAAGAGCAGCATGGGAGCAGGCTGGCTCCCAATGGCATGCTGCACTCCAACAGAAAATACAGCTGATGGGATGGGAAGGGAAATGAGCAAATTTCTTCTTTACCTACCCCTTGTTTGTACTTTCCCAGCAATAAGGTGAGCCCAGAGATGCCGTGGTGCTTTTTGAGACACCTTGGCATAAATCTGTGAAGAATTAGTATTGTTCAAGCCTTGTCCCAGGGAAATGTCCCCTTTTGCCTTCTATGCTGGGTGTTTTTCAGGTGTGGGCTACCACGGCCCCCCACCCTGCACAGCTGGCACCCAAATTACTGTGGCTGGTGATGTTCCTGCAGCTCTCACCCAGGGCTGATTTGGGATTCCGTGCTGTTAGTGTTCGTGCTGCAGGCAGCCCTGTGCCTGTTGTGCCTTGGCTCCACCGGGAAAGAACGGAAAATCAGGGTGGGTTAAAAATTCAACAAACTTTGCACATTCATAGGGAAGGGACTGTAATTTTCACATTTAACACTCTGTTAGATCTAATGGAAAGCTGATATTTTTCTGTAGGTGTGAAATTAACCTTTCAATAAAACTAAAAGCTATCTTGAGCTTTTTCAAGATGAAGTTTAAAATAGAGCAATTATGAAACTTGCTGAAAGACTGCCAAGTTTTCTTGTTGAAAACTGCTGCAAATGAATTATGTTTCCCTTGTGATTTACAGCACAGTGTGAAGGAACTATAGTTTGTATTTAAATCTGTTTCCATGAAAGACTATTTGCAGCTTACAGAAATGATTTTTTTTTTTGGACAAAATTGTCAAACTCCATCAGAAAAAATTCCTTTCAATGTTTAATGCTACAAATTGCTAAACATGGCATTGTTTATGAGTGCCATGTGTAGTAATTGTATGCCTTGAAAGAATATTTTCTTTCTAAGCGAGGACAGCTGACACTAAACAAATCATCTCAATTTCTTGTCGAGACTGCTGGAGGAAAGCAGGGGCATGAGGGGGGGTTTTCTTGCCTTACATCCCAACGAAACTGGGATCTTGCATGTCATGCTTCCTTATCCTCATTTAGGTTAAAAAAGAGGAGCTGAAACCATGTAGGTTTTGCACTCCCACATGTCCATGCACTCGTGGTGTCTGTGTAGGGAATGATGCTTGCCAATGGGATTGTTATAGGACACTGGAAAAACTCGTTGAGTCAGCATCCATTCTGGAAATGCAGCCAACTTTGCATCCTACTCCTAGAAACAAGGGATTAAATACCAATTAAAAACTCACTGCTCTCTTTTACGCAGTGGCATTCACTGCAGACAGCAAAGACAAAATTCCTGGGGCCGTGGAGCGTGGGGATGAAGACTGGTCACAGTAACACAGCTGCAGTGTCTGGAGTGGAAGCTGCTTTACTGGCCAACTTTCTTGGCAATGGATTGAACTTTTGGTGAAATCCAGCTGATGGGTATGAAGGATAGGAAAACCAGATGGGTCTGCAGCAGGGATTTTTAAATAAGGAGCTAACATTAAAAATATTCCTCTGTGGAAAGGCCTCGTGTCACATTACAGATACCATCATTTCATGTACATTGACACCTGCAGCTTCAGTTGGATCCTCATAAACTCACTCCTCAGTGACCTTGAAAGCTTGATAAAGCAAACCAGACCTCCAGTTCTAGGTGGTTGTTAAAAATATATGTGGTTGGAATCACATATTCCATATAATGACAAGGTAATTCTATGAGGTATTCATATCTGAGGTCAAAAGCAAAAGAGCATTTATGTCTTTATTTTTTTAACTCTGAAAACAGTATGTTAGAGGCAATAATCAATCTCCTGTTCAAAGCCACCTCCATCCCCAGCAGAAGCATCCTCTCCCCCAGGTGTCTCTCCTCCTTTCTCTGCTGCAGCCACGTACCCAAAACCTGTAGCACCAACTGCTTTGTACCACATCCACCTGGCTTCCAGCTGAGTTTTACTTCACAGATGGTGTTCCCAGCCTTTATTTTGCTTGAAGAGCTTCCCCATACTTGATGGACTGCTCTCTGGCACAGAATGAAGTACATCTGGGGACCTGTCCTGCTAAAGACACAAGCGAATTATTTGCAGCCACCCCTGTGCCTGTGCATCTAATTAAAAAGAAACCATTAACCTGTCAAAGTAACTGGTATACTTGCAGTCTCCATAATTATCCTCCATAAATGTCTGTCAGCTGTACAAGGCTCGTATTTTGCCACCCATCCTGATAGGAGACAGGCTGCTTGCCTGGCTCGTGCGAGTGGGATTGGTGCTTGCCACTGGCTTCGGCAAGGTGATGCTCATTTACATCACTGGGAACCTGTTCTGATAAATGTAATACCTAGCAGGTAGTTGATTACTTGGTAAAATTTGGCTGAGTGAGTGTCATAATTCTCGAAAAACACAGCAAAGCGGCCTCTGAAAGTGATGAATCACACTTGTGATTGCATTTATGTCAGTTTTGCATCAACCTAGTGGTGCAATTTGCTAGCTGCAGGTTCAGCTGTACCGGCGCTGAAGTCAGCACTGATTTAGATGGTTTAAATTATTAAAATTATTTAAATGATGCTGTGTCTTGCTCTGCTGTCCCAGAGCTGTCTGTGCAGCCCCACGAGGGGCCAGCTCCAGAAAACACAGAGGACCGGGTTCACTGTTAATGGAGTGTGAATGGAGTGAATCAAGCATCCAGCACAGGTACCGAGGGTGGGCAGGGAGCCCCAAAAGAGCAGGAAAGGAACTTTTGTCATGGCTGTGTCATGTGTTGAGTCAGTCGACAAAAGGTGAGTCACTAACAGTGCAGAATTAAACTCTGAAGTGCAATGCTCACCATCAGTGCTCCAGCACACAGCTGTGGGCTCCTGGGGACTCAGCTTGACAGTCACAATTGTGCTGTGTAGGAACACTGGGGTTTTTGGTGTATTTTTAGCATGCAGAAAATCACTAGGGGCTCTAGAGGAGAGAAAAACCGAAAGTTTCTTTTTTTTTTCCATAAGGGAAAAAAGTGCTTTTTTTCCTCATGCAAATAGTCTGCAGGAACTTGAGCAGTGGGAATGCTCCCTTCTCCATGGGTGTTCAGATGGGGAAGGTTCTGCCCTAGTGGATAACTCTGGGAAATTACTTGCTCTGCTGTCTGAAACTGCTCGACTGCACTTTCAACCATAATTATAAGTTGTCAAAAGGCTGCAACAGATACTGATATCTTGCCAAAGTTATTCTTGGAAAATGAGCTATACCTGAGCTTGTGCTATAAACAGCAGCAAGAGTTCATCAGGAACTCCTCAGTATAATAAATATTGAAAACGCTGCCACACCAACAATCAGGAGCTTAGCAGCAGCCACGGGTTTGAACGCTCCTGGTTTATGGTGCATTGCCAGTAACAGGGGGAGGTTTTGGCTTCCACTTGATAATTGAGAGTTCCCCTGCAATACTTCTGTCTTCAGTTCTTTTCTTGCAGTCTTGTCAGAATGGCCAAATTAACTCAAATTAGGGCCAGGTTTTTTGTGTGTCCTCTTTGCCTGAATAGTTTGCTATTTGGGCATCCACTGCTTCTCTGGGTAACCTGTTCTAGTGCCTCACTACCCTCATAGTAAAAAAAGCTTTATCTTTATATCTAATCTAAGGTGCAAGAGGGAAATATTTTTGACGGATTTCTGAAATTACCGGATTCTTGTAAAGCTACTAATCTTGGAAGCTGATAAAAGAGATGGAAAATCCCATTTCCTATTTCATGGTATAACACTGTTCCTAAGGCAGTTAACAGCATAAGAGGCATAATTTTCACAGAAACCTCCAAAGCTTTAAGTTTTTTGTTGTTAAGAAAGCAATATTTTCTTCAACACACCTCATCTTTCCAAGATCCTTCAAGACTTCTGTCTCCATGAAAAGCCTTACTCAACAGAACATAGTTGAGAGGTTTCAGCCAGCTCTAATTTTAGACAAATAAGTGAACACAACTCTCTTTACCCTGTAGAATAGACTTCTTTGGTATCAGCTTACCTGCTACTACTGCCAAGTCTTTCTGCTTTTGAGTTATTAGAGAGTATCTTGAGTTAGTTGTAGCTGCCCTATCCCAGGAATCGTTCAAGACCAGGTTGGATGGGACTTTGAGCAGCCTGGTCTTTTAGTAAAAGGTGTGCCTGCCTAAGGCAGGGAGGTTGAAACTGGTTGAGTTTTAAGGTCCCTTCCAACCCAAACCATCCTGTAACTGTGTGATCAGTGGTGCTTGGTTGGGCTGTGCTGTGTGAAGTGGAGCTCTAGAGAGGATAAAGGGTTGTGCAAAGTCCTTCACACCCCCCACTTGCACTGTTTGTGATTATTATTATTTCCTATTCTCACCACTGGATCCTGTTTAGATGCACACATGGAATGGAGATAAAAGTTCTGCTGATGAAATTATGTCTCTGCAAAGTGGAGAAGAGAGTGTACAGTGCAAAAGTTTCTAAATTTCCCATCAAAATAGGGGTAAAATCACAATACCTACAGAGGTAGATGGCCTGCCCCAGCCCCCCAGCAGCAATAAAAGGCCATTTAAGGAATTTCACCAGGTTTTTAGAGGTGGGATGACTATCATTATCTATTATTTCATGGCTAACCTTCGGGGAAAAAAATGCCTGTTAAAAACAGATTAAAGAGAATAGGCTTCTATATTTAACAAAGCCAGACAATATTAATATGCAAGTGCAGAGACATGGCTAATGAATAGGATTTGTTATTACTAAGGCAATCTATAACTTCTTTGAGTGCCACAAGTGGCAGGGAAGTCACTGCTGAAGTGACTGGAATTAATGAGCTGTCTCAGGAATTTTATCAAGTTCTCTATAAAAGTCTTTCCCTTGCTTCTGAGGAGATGGATATATTCAGAGAGAGGCAGAGAAAAATTTTCTTTGTATCTGCTTAAAGGCTGAATGATCATGAAGGCCCTGAGCTTAGGAAGATCTTCATGCTGAATTTTTATGGGAGCTCTGAACAGCATTAGGCCCATCGACAAAGAAATACATCTAAGCTCTTCAGTCTGCTGGTTTACCTCCTACAGCTCCAATCCATCAGGACTCTCTGGTGTATGAGCACGGTTAAAACGAGAGCAGTTACATGAATAGACTGGACTGGACACAGGTTTTGATGTCGTTTTTTTAATAAGGACTCTACTCTGCAGCTTGCACAAAAGTTATTGTTTTGTGTTTTCCCAGGGAGAGATTGATTGAACCATCCTACACCAAACTGATTATCAATGTAGCAATTACAGGAGTTTTAGAGGAACACAAAGGCCCAAGGGTGTCAATGTAATTTGTCAGTAACTGGATCTCAGGTGGAGCTGCCTCTTATCTTTGCTAGCTACACTGAAGGTGAGGAAGATGTGAAACCTCACTCTCCTCTCCTGCAGAGGACAGCTGATGCACACAGTTGTCACAGAAAGTAGTTACCCCTCCGTATGTCCTACCTTGCAGTAATGGGAGGGTAAATGCATATTTATTAGAGTAGCTGTGCTATGGCTGACTTGGAGACAGCTTATTCACATACCCACGTCACAAAATGTTCTCTTTACATGTTTTCTGTCACATGTTCTCTTATATCAGAACTCTTGAGGAGGACTCAGGTTCACCCCCTTTTTTGCTGCTGAGCTCATGGTTTGAGTAAGATCTAACAGAGGGGCATGATACTTCTTTAAAAAGTATTTCCTTGAAGAAGTTGAAAGGTCTCAAAGGCTCAGGGTGCGTGTTTGAGTGAATGTATATATGCATGTATTCAGAATTTCCCGTGGCAACTGTCATCCTCTTTTTAATAAAAATTTCTCACACATATCTACAGATATATATAAATTGCATGTAGGAGTTGCTCTCTCTTGTATCCTAAGTAGAGAGGAGAATAAGTAAGGGAAGATACAGGACAGAAATGTGCTTTCCTGACATTAACACTGTGCCTGTGTTTAAAAGTGCCATCCATAATTAGCGCGAGCAAAGAGCAGCAATCTTTCTCCTGTTTTTTGCTCCTCTTTTACACTCAGGACTGTGGGTCATTACCCAGCAAGTACAGGAACCTGCCAGGCTGCAGCAGGTGGGTCACTGGCAGCTGAGGATCTCTGCTTCCTGCCGGGAAGAGATGCTAGAAGAGCTCTGCCCCAAATGCTGCTGAGGTGTGAGTGGAGAGAAGGTGGCCAAGGGCAGGGTTGCAGGGCAGCCCTATGCAGACAACATAGATGTAAGCAGAGAGGAAAACAAGTTCTTTCACAGGGTTGATTCTTGGTTATTTTTATTTTAAAAATATGAGATAAGGGGCCCGAACAAAGAGCTGGAAGTAAATAGGTAAGAACCTTGTGATTCCTAAAGAGCTGTATGTGCAGAACAAATGAATGACTTCAGGCTTTGCCATCAGTCTTTTTAAGATGCAACTTTAGGGTTCAAGAGGTTTTTCCAGTTAGAAAAAAAATGTGAAGTACCTGTTTTCAACATTTCAAAGTATTTTTCTAAACCTCAGGTTGTTAAGCATGATTTTCTATGCTGGAGAGCCCCAACACCAAACATGCAGGGGGGTCTGTCGTAGCACCCAGTACCTCACACATCTTTCCATTTACTCCAGACACAAATGAGTCTGTGCTGTCTGCATTGAGCCCTGCACAGGGATGACAGGGACATGTGAGGTTACCTGCTGTCCACAGACAAAGAGAACCCCAGGGCCCAGAGCTGGACTCTTCTGGGAGGGAAAGAGTCTGTCTCCCTTCCACAGAAGAATGCAGGCACCAAATGCACTTCAAATGTGAGCTTCTAGCAGGCACTAGTGACATTTAAGCTATATAAAAAAAATACTTTTGTTTCCTGCTGAAACCTTATGAAGCATGATTTGACACCTTTTGCACAAGCTTTGGAGCTGTGCTGAAGGAGGGAGGATTAGCCTTGAGGCAGGTCATGAGCAAGGACAGAAACTGGGGCTTGTTCATCACTCAGCTGATCACTTCTTATTCCAGGGCTAGTTATGAGATATGTTAATTTGAACTGGCAGCAGATTTTGCATAACTACATATCAGAACACCAGTCAGCCCTAACATTTGCCATGGAATTTAGTTTTCATATTATTATTAAAACCTTATAATGAAGTTTTACAGTGTAGATCTTCCTTCAAGCTTTGCTGCTGTGACAGTCAATGCTAGCAGAGAAGAGACTCACTCCAAAGGTGAAGGGTGGGATTTTACCACTATTAAGTGTCTTGTGCTTGGGCTTAATGTCTTCACAGGGTAGGACACTAAGAAATGTTGGGATTATGTTCATAGAATTTGCAGCATCCTTCTTTTCATGTATGTGACAGAACTACCTAGAGCTTTTATGAAGGAACAAAGCATTTACTGTTGATGATACTGGAACCATTTCTATGACATCTTCATTTTGTCTGGAATGTATGTATTTTATCCTCTCTTTGTAAAGGTAGTTCCACCAAAGTGGTTACCACTCTTGAAGGAATCTTCCCTGGAGAGGTTGCATTTCCCTTCTGAAACCACAGACACCTGTGGAAAACATCTTCCCGTGTCCCCGTGGAGGCTGAGGCACTGCTGCAAACAGCACAGCCTTGTTCCTGCTGTTTCATGAGGGAGCTGCCAGAGGGGAAGGGGATACAGTGCCTGGGGAGGGCAGGCACACCCAGGCAGGAGGGCAGCAGCTGCTGGAGGAAGCAGAGTGGCAGGGTCTGGAGGAGTGGGAAGGAGCTGGATGAGTGAACTTTCTGCCCAGCAGCTCTTGCAGCTGAGGCTGATGCCTTGCCCTTGCCTGCTAATCACAGCTCTTCTCTTGCCACCCAGCCAGATGTGGGGGTCGCTGGGGGGTGTGATGCCCCGAGGGAGAGGCTGTGGGTGACAGCAGGTGCCTTGTCCATCTGAGGGACCCCTGCACTGGGTGCATTGTGGTAAACTCACTGCCTGACAGGCTTCACATCTTTATTTTCCCGTCCTCGTGTTGGTGATGCTGGGAATACTGATTCCATGTAATTAAGACACAGCACGTCTTGTTCAGCAGGTTTTTATTCCCAAGGGTTGCCTCTGCTAAGCTCTGTGGGGACCTTTCCCTTGAGCCAGGCCTGCAGGATGGAAATGTGTTCTCAGAAGTGCATGCCAGTGTGGGTGATTTTCCAGGCAGTGAACTCTCTGTGGGAAGTGTGAGCATCCCTGGGTGCCCCCAGGCAAGGGATGAGGGAAAAGCCTGTATGCTGATCCTCACTGGAGACCTGTGGTGGAAAAGGCAGGGAGATGAGGAGAGGGCATGCCCTGGCTGGGGTTTTGTCCCTCCTGTAGCAAGGGCAGGGCTAACAGTGTAAGCCAGACAGCACAGCTCATAATGCTGGGTGTCAGGAGACGGAGGGGGCTGCACACTCCTACCTTGCAGGCATGTAACATCAGCTGCCATGAGCATTTCCTGCTGCAGCCCGCATGTCCTGGGAGCAGCCAGCAAAATCCCGGTGTCTGGCACCTGCACACTCAGGGCCCATCACTGGTGGCCTCTGCCCCTTCGACCTGCCCCACTGCTGGGCTGAACCTGGGCTTGGAGAGTGGGAATCCTTGTAGGGACAGCCCAGAGGGACTCTGTGTCTACAACATCTTAACACTTTTTCTGAATTCCTGAACCAAGTAAAACATAAAGTGAACCAGAGTTTCGTTCTGCAGTGGCTCAGGAGCAGAAGCTGGGGAAGGGATAAGCTTCATCTTGTTTTTAGTGTTTTTAATTTTGCAAACTGCGGAGTTCTTAGCCTTGTTATGATTAATGGTGTTTCGGTGCTTAAAATGTAGTTCTAAATTTTATGTAATAACTAAATAAATCCGCACTGGGACTTGAGGAACCCTCTAAACGGAGTTCAGCAAGGCTCCTTGGTCATACTGGGCAATAGCTGGACCAAAGATTTGAAGGTGGAAAATGTTAAAGCAGCACTGAGCTGGCTAGTGTGATGCGGGAAAGCCTGGTGAGACACTTGCTGGCCTCAGGATGTCCCCACCCCATGTTATGACAGAGGAATCATGGAAAGTGAAAGGAAAGCTCACTACTCATTCACAATAAGGACTTTGCTGAAATTTCCCCAAAGCCTTTAACAAGCAAGAAACACATCTTAATAAGCAAGAAGTACAGAAAACCTCCCTAAAACTTTAATTGCTGGTCTATATCTCTGGAACTGGCAATCTCACTTTTAATGGGTCTGCTGAACAGCTGGATCGTCAGCCACTGAAGATACTAGTTTATAATTAAGATGCTGGCAGTTCCTTAATTACAGGCACTGCTACGATATCATTCACCACTCTAATTTTTTGCCTTTCTGACGGGGAGCACGAGTAATTATTTTTCTTCAAGATTTTCAAGTAAAATATTATTGGAAAGGGTACGTTCATCCTGTCACTCTGCTGGTGGGAGGAGTGTGCCTTGCTAGTGCGATGCACAGTGTGAGTGTTCAGCAGGTGACTCTGCAGGGAAAACTGCTTCCAGAAAGAAAAGCATCGGGGTGAGGTTTTCAGCCATCCAGTCTGATGGGAGAGTAGAATCTGACATGATAAATGCTGTGATTGGTCTCTCCCCTTGGCTACTGAAAAGCTGGGGTGGCTGCACTGATGGTAGGGAGGTAATAACGCTGTCTGAGAGCTCAGTTCATGTCTTACATGCAGCTCTAACTTTTCATCTCCTATTTTGCCACAAGGGAAACAAGAGCACAATCAATAGAGGAGCTTTTTTAACCTGTTCAATGCTTCGTCTAAATGAGCAGTAGCAGACTTGTACTCTAACTTTGGGGTTAAAAAATTTCCCGATGGTCAAACCTTGGAACCAGGACCCACAGAGGCAGTGGGACCTTCATCCCTGGGGACACTCGAATACCCAGGTTCAGGCTTAGAGCAACCTCGCCTAAATATGAAGCTGGCTCTACTCTGAGCAGGAGGTGGGACTAGAGACTTCCAAAAATTCTTTTCAGCTGAAATAATTAAATGATCCTATGTGGCCTGTTTAGGTACCTTACTTTTACATGTGAGCTAAGAAAAGGCAAAGAGGAGCAGGTGCAGAAGGGGATGGGGGGATGTGCAGCATCCACACAGCATGTGTGGGACCCGGCAAGCACACTGGGAGCTGCTGTGGAGCCCCAGGAACAGACACCTCAGTGTGACTCAGCGTCTTTCTGGCTTGAGCACATCATCCACGGAGCTTTACAGCATTTTAGCAAACAAACACAACTTGCTGCCATTTCACGCCCTGGGAATGGCTGCTGAAATTAATGAGCAAGAGAAGGACGGGGTGCTGAACCCAGCCTGCTGAGTCTGACGTGGTTAATCACAGGCACAGAGACTGGCAGGGAGCAATTTGGAAATAACACAACTGGGAATCTTTCTTGTCTCATTTGCGCTGCTGCATCCATGCAATCAGTACATTTCGGTTGGTTACTATTATTTCTCAGTGAAATTGCAGCGCTCTGCTTTGTGTGCCCAGTCTCCTTCCCGCTGCTCCCCCAAGGGATGAGCAATTGTAAAGCAAACAGGAGGAGGAAGTTTGACAACGGGTGATAACAGGGCAATGTGAAATAGCAAGGTAACTGAACTTTCCAGTGCTTCCCCAAGTGTCAAGACAAATAATAACAAGTATTTACTCCTCCACGGTGGCTCTGTGTGTCTATTGTTGGTGGGAGCGTGGGAGTGGAGGCAGCGGAGGGGGCTCCGGGCTGGCTCGATTGAGAAGCTGTGGTAGTGATGGGTGCGACGCTGTGAGCTACAGTTGGAGAAAATGGGAGTCACTGAGATGTGTGTTGATTTAATCAGTTTGAGCTTTCAGATGTGCTTCGTACAGTGTACCTACCAATCTACAAGGTTTCCAGTTGCAGGGGCTGTGTGTGTTTGCAGATGTGCACATGCACTTGCATATATGCACGTAGAGAGGCTGTAGGTCTTGTCCTGGAGAATGGGAATGAGGAACGGACAATCAGCTCACAGTTAATTGGCTTTGCTTTTCCTTTCTTTTTGCTTCCTTTCTGCTCTTCCAAGACAATAAGCCCGCTGGCTCTCATCCCTTCCATGGTCACTCCCTGCAGGCAGAGCAGTGGTTTGATGCTGCAGCCTGTCTCTGAGCACTCTGCCCCGAGCATTTGTTGTGTTCTAGCTTTTTGTCCCTATGGTGCTGTGTCCTGTGGTTTCTGTTAGCCCCCAGCCAGGCTTGGTCTGCAGCTGACTACATGCAGGTTACAAGGGTTTTGAAATCCTCTGCTTGCTACTTGCATTAGCAGGACAAAGTAAATATTCCCACTGCTTTTTAGCAATTCTCCTCGGGCGCTGTTAGTGGCATAAACCATCTATCAGCTGGCAGCAGGGCTACAGCAGCAACTGGCACACTTGAAAAGCCCATGACATCGGGTTCAAAAGGATCCACAGGCCAAGTAAACACTGGCAAGGCCCGGGCCTGTGGGAGCAGGGAGCAGGCAGCCGCAGGCACAGCCTGCAATCTCTGGCTGTGTCACCAAGGCTGGGCTTGCACAGTGCAGCCTTGCTGCTGCTCCTGCAGCCCAAACCACGGGGAAACGACGTGCTGCCAAACAACCCTGCTGCTTCTCTCAGGATTTTGGTCTCTAACCATGCCGTGATGTTTTTGTTCTTTCTTGCTTTTTTTTTTGTTCGTTTTATCTGAATAGTTTTGCAACCTCCCTGCATCATTTTCCGCACAGCCCCTTACCCAGATTGCGGGAGCTGTGTGATTTCCTTCCTAAAACTTGCTTGTTGGGTGCTGGCTGCAGCCCTTATACGATCTCTATCAAATTAGCATCATGTGAGAGGCCTAAAATAGAGGTGAACAGTTTTCTTTCATTGATTTGGTGTAGGGTGGCACAGTGTTAGCTGATGTTCTTGTAGGATTGGGGTCTGGGTTTAGTCCTATCAAGCTTAGGGAATGTCCCCACCTGCATCTTGAGAGATTGTGCAGTGGAGCACAAATCCCCTTTTTACCTCTCTATGTTGGGTAAATATGCTGGCTATTTACTGTATTGGAACAAGATTACACAGCGGTTTTTCCCCATGTGCCTTGAGATCCTTTGCCATTGCTTGGTGTGCTTAGTGCAGCAGCTGGCAGGTTTGGTGGGTTAGGCAGTAAAGAAGAGAAAGGGAGAGAAAACTTTACGAGCTAAACACAAATATAATCTGTCTATTCAAAGAGGGATTTGCTGTCTCTTACACCATCCTCCTGAATGTGTAGTACTGGCAAGTCAAACCCAAACACACCCCAAATATGCCTCTCTGCTCCCCCAGCTCTTCAGCACTGCTTTTCTGCCCAGGCAGGTCTTGGAGAGCAGTGCCCGTGTGGCCAGCGCAGATCTTGTCCCCCCTCACTGCCACCCTGTGCCCCATGTACAAAAGCAAAGGCACCCACGGGCATTGCCAGAGCCCACACAGAGGAGGAAGCTTTCCTTCACTTTGCTGACTGTTGTGGGCTGGGAAAGGTTGGTTCTGGGGATTTTGTTCTCTTCATCAACACGTCAAGAAGTGCTGGGAAGAGCCTGTTTTTCTATATAAGAAACTGAACGAATGTGTGCCCCTGACAAGCTGACTCCTGAGGTGCAGAAGTTCTCTCATTCCTTCAGGGAACCCTGCTGCTGTTACACACCAGCAAATAGTGTTTTGCTGCTCACATTTTATCTGACTGAGGCACAGGTCTCCCAGGGAAGGTTTCTGTCATCAAGACCACCAGTTTGCCTTCAATCACTCCTCAAGTCACCTCAATAACATGACATGCCAGTGTGTCAGAAGGGCAGAAATCTCATACAGATGTACGAGCTTTGAAAAATAACCAGCATGTATCAGCCACTGAGGGAAAAGCTCCAGCATAACCAGGCTCCTGACACCAGGGCATTCGCGGATGTGTAGGCAGGTAGTGGATGCTCCCACTGCAGGAGATGTTCCCACTGTAGTTTTGCACCTTGCTGGGCACTGGGGACACTAATAACACGGTGTGGTGGCCCCAGTGCTTCATGATCCTTCCCATCTCTAGCAGCCACAATAAGAGAGCAAAAGAGAATTGATCTGAAAGCTCTCTGTGAACTCATGCAGAGTGAGTCAGAAGACGCTGACATTAATAGGCACTAAGAAAAAACCAAGACTCCAAGACTTTTTTTTCCCCGTGTTTTCTCTCATATAAGTTAAAACATCTTCACCTCCAAATCTCAATTAGGTTGTAAAAGTTTCCTTAATGTAATTGGGAGAAGCTGCACTGGGCAGTGGTGGTTGTTTCCATGTCTCGTGTCTAAATTTGTGTCTTGTGCCTGGTAATCAACCAGAGGCTTCTGTTTTCAGCTTTGAATCTTAGTGTTGTTTGGGAGTTTTTTAGCAACAATACAGCACTTTTGGGAAGATACATAGTTTGGAATAGGAGCTCATGCACAGGATTTTGGTGCAGCAGATGTAAATGTGAATTTCATTTAGGCTCGTATAAGATTTAAGTGTAGTAATATTTTATGTAAGTCTTTGGGAAGGTGTCTACAGTCAGCTTGCCCTGCCAGAGCATAAATTATATATTTTGTTTTTATTCCAAATGGGTTCCTAGTGGGGCCTATTTGTTACGTGCAGCACACAGTGTTATTTTCAGCATAGACCTCTGATGAAACTTTTGTGTTGAGAAGAGCCAAATCCTTTCCTCCATGGAGATAAACCATCATTTTAAATTCTCTTGATGGTGACTTTTCATTGCGAGCAAACTGGCAAAGCATTAAAAAAAGGTTGTTTAGGTAGTTTGCTTTTTATTTTCCCTTTATCGTGGGAGCAATTTAAAAACACATGTCTTTACTGTTAAATATTTTAGGGATTCTCATGCACTATAATGCTTTCAGCAAACTTTTGCCAAGTTTCTCACTGTGATGATGCAAATTCAGAGCGACCCAGTATGTAATGATCTTGAAACAACTGCTCTCTTGGTTTCAGGATGATGGGGCTGGATGTGTTAGAGGAAGCAGAGTTCTGTGTGCCAGAGGGTGCTTGGTTCCTGCTGCAAACACTGTCAGACCCTGCTCTTCCAGCCCTTGCATGGGAAAGGTAGCGTGGAGGGTTTGGGATCCGTCATCATCAGTAGGAAAATGAAGTATTGGATACACTTGTGTCACATCATGTGCTATCCCAAAGAGTGGAGCTTTAGGGATTGCACCTTCTGCTCCTTGGCAGTGTTTTATGTGTTTTGGGGCAGTTTAGAGAGAGGCTTCAAGAATCAGGGTAGTTCGGGCAAGACAATGAAAATGAAGTGTGGGGGTGAGCAGGGAAAACCCTCTTGGGGCTGTGCTGTGCAGGCCCAGGCCTTGGGCTCCATGAACATTGTGGGTCCCTCCAGCTCATGATATTCTATGATTCTCTAGGGTTTTCACCCCTCCAGACAGTGGTAGGACTGGCTGTGCATGGGAAACGGTAGCGAAACGAAAAAGAAAAGGTCTGAAAAGGGCTCAAAAGGCCAGGAAGCGAAGGGAAGGGGCTGGTGGGATGCATGGATCCCGGGAAGCATAGGGAAGGGGCCGGTGGGATTCACGGATCCCAGGAAGGGGCTGGTGGGATGCACGGATCCCGGGAACGGGCCGGTGGGATGCAGAGATCC